>JAAGKR010001989.1:87037-102636 GCA_011419295.1 Clarias macrocephalus | reverse complement strand
AGTTTGGTTTTTAAAGCAGCCGGGAGCCGAGAGGAATCATAAATTAAGTGAGGTTTTTTTTTTTCTTTTTTTATTTCCCTGATTTTCTCCCTAATTTATTTAATTCCTCCCCGTCACTAGGGGGCCCCCACATTAAGGCTACTAATACCACTCAGCCGGGAGGAATCATAAATTAAGTGAGGTTTTTTTTTTCTTCTATTTTTACGTTTTTCCTCCCCGATTTTCTCCCTAATTTAGTCGTGTCCAAATCCTCCCCGTCACCAGGGGGCTCCACATTAAGGCTACTACGACCACATCTTTGTGTTGAAAACCCTTGTTTTAAAAACTATTTACATCATTACACCATCATCCTACACCACTGTAATGGAGGCGTTTTCAGCTTCACCCAATATTTATATGAAAAATAATTTTCTGCGAAAGAAATCACTGCAGTGAGCTCAAGGCCTGGAATGTCATGAGGTGTCGCCGTGTCCAGAGAGGTGAAGTCTATGAGATCTCACACTTCCTGTTTTCATGCTGATGCTCAGAGTACGGTTTCAGTGCCACTCTACAAATCTCACTCCTGCATTTAGGGAACTGTGCAGAAAAAAAACTGCTTATGACCTGCTCTGATCTGTTTTTACTCTCAATCCGTTTGCAATGACCCAGAAATTAGCTCCGCCCCCATTACAACCGATTCTACGTCATTCTGAAGGACCGAGTCGCTTTTGCATAAAAGTGTGAACAGTGAAAATGTAAAATGCACCATGACGGGTCACAACATTTCCCTGGACCTGAACTGTGTAACATGCTCACAGTGGAAATGATGGGATTAGCATATGGCGTATTAATATTAGCATAGACGCATAAAGCAGCAGTGAGCAGACAGAGAGGAGACAGGAGGAAGGATCTTAAAGTGCAGAGGATCACATAGTGGGGACCGATCAGGTGACGCCATACTGCTGAGATGCTGTAGGGGTGTGTGTGTGTGTATGCATACACAAATCCAGGTGAACACACATCTCCCCCTAGTGGTGTTCATTAAAACTGCTGCTTCTTTCTTTCTGCAGCTGTTTTTTACAAATTTTCTTAAAATGTCAAATTAAAACAACATTATAATTTATACGGTGTTTAGAGTTCTGTTAAGAAACATGTTGAAAATCATGAAGCTGGAGTTTTAGGCAGCTGTATACTAGGTGGGGGTGAATATTTTTGTTCTTGGGATCAATTTAGCTGTATTCATTCTATTTAAAGAAATGAACCAGAACTTCTAATTTATTCAACAGCACAATCTCCCTCTGGCTCCGGGACGTGTTTGATGTTGGACGCTTTTGGCTACATGGCTAAAAAAGTGATGAATAATTAATTAAATAAATAATTGAATTAATTCATTGTAATATCTCTATTCTGTTTAGAAACTTAACTCGTCTTTTCGCACGGTTCTACATCTCCAGCTTTAAATTTCGGTGGGCGGAGCCTAGTGGGAGCGGCCATACATTGCAAGATCTGGTCCTACGTGACATCATTATCTCATTAGCGCATTAGCATAACGCTAGAGGCCTATCTGTTTCCGATTTCTTGATGGCGAGTCACGCTCGGACTGATACTCGGCGCTTTGAGAACGCACTCCATCTTCCCCTCCTTCGGGGCGACTGGAAGTCTTTAACTCATCATTTTTGTTTTACAGGATTTCAGCAGGAGGGAAAGTTCAGCTAAAATCAATACTGTGAGAGAGAGGGGGGAGAAAGAAAGTGTGGTGGGGGGGGGGGGGTAATGGGGAGGGGGGAGGAAGGGAAAAAAGATGTCAACCGTTCGGCGGCCGAGTTTATTCATCAGACGAAGAAACAGGAGGCGAACTGATGGATTGAAACAACGTTTTATTCTGGAAAAAAGACAAATAATGAGCTCCCTCTGTTTCTGTCTGTTTCTATTTGTTTCTATCTGTCTCTTTGTTCTCTGTCTCTATTTGTCTCTCTCTGTCTGTCACTCTCTCCATTTCTCTGTTTGTCCTTTTTTATGTCTCTTTTTCTCGATCTATACATCACTGTCTGTCTGTCTGTCTGTCTGTCTGTCTGTCTGTCTGTCTGTCTGGCTCAGCCTGTGGGTGTCTCTTGTATCTCTATCCGTCTGTCTGTACTGCTTCCTTCGCCATCTATTTCTTTCTCTCTCTTATCTCAGTTTATTGTCTCTCCTTGTCTGTCTGTCTCCCATTTTTTCTTTCTTTCGGTCTTGACTTGTTTCCCTACCTGTCTCTCTCTCTCTCTCTCTCTCTTTACATTCTGTCCATTTTTCATCCTCTTTCACTGACTTTATCTCTCTGTTTGTTCTTCTCACTTTCGAGTATAATCAAATTATATTTAGTGCGGGCACACGGTGATTGTCACATGGAGGTGTATGAGACAAAACAGACACGATGCAACTAGTAATTAAGGGGCGGAGTCAAGGCAGAGCCCGGAAAACGACAGGAATTAAAGCAGGAAGACTTCGTGACACAGTTTTGTCTCAGTGAAGAAAAAGAGGATGTCCAGTATAAAATTTAAGGAACATAAACATACACACACACACACACACACACACACACACACACACACATTCGCACCTTCACCGCCTACTGTAAACCAGGCGAGCTTTAAAACCAGCTTTCCAAGCTGAAAACTATGAGAAAGCAGATATAGAAACATAAATATTCCCTCCCACACCAGTGCGGGTCAGCGCAGGAGTCATAATGATGAACAACAGCATCAATACATTTATTAAAGTGAATCCGGCGCGCTGCATTAGCCGGGAGCGCGAGGAGCGCCTCGATTCGTCAGATCCACCAGTTTTATACAGAGTTCATGTTTCAATCCCGTGACCTTGAACATTTAAAGGTGCTTGGTGAGAAGTTCTTAATAGCTTCCTGTACGTCTCAACACCAGACACAAGATGTGCCGAAGAAACATTTATTTAACCCTGAAACTTGTCCTGGATTATCACGTGTACAGTACCGGGATTTCTACGAGATCAGTCTGAGGAATAAACCGCTACACACTGAGCTGCGGCAGGAAAATAAGCAGCGACTGGGTGGTGTGATGATTCAGAGGAGTTTTTACAGACCTGACGTTACATATGTTTCCTATAGTGACCTCATATAAGAGGAGCCCCGCCCCTGAGAGTAGTTCATTTACATAGACATGAATTTGGAGGAGGAGGGAAACAGAAAGAGTTTGCGTTATAAGAAAAGCATCTGCAGCACTGTGCACACACGTCCTCCGAGGGAGCGCCGAGACCCAAATACTACAACATGGGACCTGCAAATGTTGTCATGTGTAATGTTGGTTCCTGTTTCCGCTTATGTTACTGTATATCGGTTGTTATTTTACAAAGAAGCCACAAAGAAGAAAAGAATAAACGTGTTTTTGCCGTCACGTGTGTTCACCCGTTTATTATGGAGACAGTAATGTAAATTAGAACGAACACATTCATCTAAAATTTGCAGCTGCACTACTGTCAGCGTTGCTGTTACAGAACATTCATCAACAGCGCCTCCTCTGACCAATCACGATCGATCCTCTCACTTGCTCTACGGCTGCTCGATTATGGGAAAAATCATAATCATGATTAATTTGGTCACCGTGGAGATCAGGATTATTTACAAAAAGAAACGTAGATAAAAGCCCCAGTGGATGAGAGTTTGGGCTTTCGCAGAAGGTTTGGGTTTTACTGCTGTAAGGACAATGGAAGCTCTGGGTTTGGAACACAAAATGAGAACATCAGCGCAGAAGGGAATGGAGCACAATAATCATTCAGTCTCAATTATCTTCTTATCTCAATCGCTGAAAGCCAAAATTGTGATTGAAAACAGAATCAGTTCAGACACTCAGCCTTCATTCGCTCCGTTCCTGGATTTGTGTGATCTGGCAAAAATCGCTTCGATTTGAAGGCCGTGTTTCCTCCTTATAATTTCAGCACCAATGTGATTCATCATCACGTCTTAACCAGAGGTCGTGACCTTGTACACCAGCAGCAAAAATAAATAAATAAATAAATGAATAAATAAATAAGCAAACCAGCATACAAACAAATAAAAAGCTACTCCTTTTATTCAAAGGTGACGTGTATATTTCCATCAAACGACTACGCGAGTGTGTGTGTGTGTGTGTGTGTGTGTGTGTGTGTGTGTGTGTGTGTGTGTGTGTGTGTGTGTGTGTTCACAAGCTATTTTTAGCCAGGTTTCAGTTTCTGAGGCTGGAGGGTGTCATTACTTTCTCTTCATTCCTCCAGTGCATTAACATTATATTGCTGCTGCTGCTGCTGCTGCTGGTGGAATGGTTAAAATTTATGAATCTGAATCCATCATCCTGCATGTGAAGGTCTCGGAGATGCTGAGACTTTTCTTTCTCTTGCTAGCACAAGGTGTTTAGAGTTTTACGGCGTTACTGTTTACACTGTGTTTTATACATACGGTACATGTTTACATACTGTACATACATACATACATACATACATACATACATACATACATACATACATACATACATACAGTACAGTGAATCTCAATTTTGAAAAGTCCTTTTTATTTCTTATGATCTAGATTCTTTAAATATTTCAAGCGTTCTTTGGTTTTAATTTCGATGATTATGGTTTACTGGATTTTATGGCTTAAATCCAATATCTCAAGATATGAGAATTCCCTGAGATCCATCGAAAATAATTTATAATACAATAATATCTGACTTCTGAACATTATATTCATTTACGCCAACACTTGGTCAGTGTGGCGTAGCATGGAGGCAATCGCTCTGTGGCGTTATTGAAAACCAGGGTGCTTTAATATCAGCATTCAGCTCGTCTGTGGCGTTGGGTCGTGTGTTTCTCATCTTCCGCTCGACAGTAGCTCATAGATTCTCTACAGGGTTCAGGTCAGGTGAATTTTCTGGCCAATCAAGGCCAGTACTATCACGGTCAGGTGACCATTAGTGGTACTTTTGGCACTATGGGCAGGTGTTAAGTCGTGCTGGAGAAGGAAACTTCATAAAGCTTGAAAGCAGACAGAAGCAGAATCTTAGTAAACTTTATTTAATACACACTCCATAGAAACCAACCATTTAATCTGTGAGGAAAATAAAAGTTCAGACATCCTGTGCAAAGACAGAGAATAATAATAATAATAATAATAATAATAATAATAATAATAATAAATTTTTAGTGCATTTCTCAGATAAGAATATGCAATAATAATAATAATAACAATAATACAGTAATATAATTTATACTGTAAACTACAAGGAAGAGAAATTATTAATCAACATGATGGAGAGCGCTATATGAACACACACATTCTAACACAGTGGCGTGCTGCTAAGATAAGTGGTAGCTGTGTCTTCACATGGAGGAGAAAAAGCCCATCAAAGTGCGCTAAGTGCCAAAAAACTAATCTAGCTCTAAATGGAGCCAATAACCCACTCTGAAAAAGACTCTTTCTGAAATTGGATATAAAACACCCGATTGATTTTCGGGTTCCTCTGACGTCTCATTCGCACTCTTGTATTGCAGAACTGGCTTTTAAAAACAGCCCCCCCCCCCCCCCCTCGCCTGGTAACCGGCTGAAACAATAGCTGGACTGGAATGAACCCCATTTTAACTGACAGAGTAATTTATAAATAATTGATTGCACAAATGAAGCTCTGGTGCTGAGTTCAGGACAGATGGATATCTCAGCTGAAAAAGGGTCGAGATGAAGATCACAGACTACAAAACGACCTGGCACTCGGACCATTCGCGAACATGAGAGCAGCTCTGAGCGGGCGTGGCTTTAATGTGGTGTGGGTGTGAGTTTATAATTTAGAATATTAGAACTTATATTATGAATATCTTTTAATAGGAAGGAGTGTGTGTGAAAAAAAAATTACAATAATATGAACATTGCTGTCTACATGTGAAAGATAAGTGTTATGTTTGTAATTTCTATTTTTAATTAACCTACAGGAGTAAAGAAGTGTGAAATAAGTAAAAGACCACGTGTGAGAGTTGGAATGAGGAATAATGTGGCATTGAAGCCGTATCGAAATGTGGAATGTGGCAAGTAGTGAGATATTAGAGTGTAACAGTGTGGAGTCAGTGATGGGTCAGGGGAAGAGGAACGTGATGTGGAGAAAGTAACAATGGACGGGGCTGAGTATCGCCATATGGAATGATGGAAGGGGATGAGTAATGGGGTGTGAACTTCCACTTCACCATGAAGACGCTCCTGTCCTGGGCTGATACAGCAGCTGTTCTCTGGGGACTCGTGACTGCAGTCTCTCGATAGTTCAGGACTGGAGTTTCCTACAGTCTACTGAGCCTCCAATAACCAACTGGACTCCATATGAACTTAAACACGTCTCCTGTTCTACTGAACTTCCAGCCTCCTAACACACAGTATGAGGTCAGATCAATCGCTGCTCTCCGTTATCACCCAGATGAGGATGGGGTCCCTGTCGAGTCCGGTTCCTCACAAGGTTTCTTCCTCTCAGGGAGTTTTTCCCTCAGCACCGTCGCCCTCGGCTCGTTCATCAGGGACCATCTGAGTCACACACTTGTTCACTTCTCATACAAATTTCCATAATTTCTTTTGATAGTGTAAAGCTGCTTTGCGACAATTACAATTATTAAAATTCCGTTACATTACTGCGTGACTTTCTGATACAAGTAACTAGTTCGAGTAACTTTTCCACTGCAGAAAATGAAAACTCCTTTGTTCTTCCTCATGCATGTTGTTTTAGTCGAGACCTTTATAATTATTCTACCATCATCACTCAGTGAAGTTTGGTCTATAATCTGTTCACTACTAATACCTCTGTCTCAGCTACGCGGTGTCACGCGGTGGCCGTAAGTACGGTTCATCAGGATTCACCGCGAGTGTCGGCGCTGCGATTAGGTTTCCATCTTTCCACGCGTCGGTCCTCAAATAGTCAAACCGCATAGGTGAGATACAGTAGGGGTATAACAGCAGGAATAACAGAGGGGGCGGGGTATCTGGGGCGGGGCTTGTAGGACGACTTTCTCACACACACACACACACACACACACACACACACACACACACACACACACACACACACACACACACTAATAGATTGGGAATGACTGATGTCTGGCTCACGGACACATAAATTGTCTGAATAACGGTTTACATTTTTGAAAAAGTAACTAAATAACCGATTACTTGAATGGTGGAGCGAACGTGTTAGATTACTGTTACATCAAAATAGGAATCCGAGTCCTCTAACGGGTTACTTTGTAACACCTTACACCCAACGCTGGTAATGGGAGATGAAAAGGGATGAGTAATGGGATGTGGAATGACCTGAGCATTATGGACCGATTAATGAGGCAGGGGATAAGTAATGCAATATAGAACGAGTAACAAGACGAGATAAATAATGGCATGTGGAACGAGTGAGCACAGTGACACAATGCAGCAGCGTGACCTTTCTGGTGCTTAGTGTGTGTGTTGTTAATCATTTTTGATCAGTAATGTTAAGCTTCGTCATGTTAAACACTATTTGTTCTCTTGTGTGTACTGTTTTTATGCACCATCACGACTGTTACTTCTCTTTGTTATGATGGTACAGAAAGCGATTCTATTCTATATGATTGAAGTAATGAGGCAAAGGATGAGCACCAAGACAGGGGATGAGTATTGGAACATGGAATGAGTATAAAGGCAGGGGATGAGTATTGGAACATGGAATGAGTATAAAGGCAGGGGATGAGTAATGGGACGTGTAATGAGTAATGGTGTAGTGTGAGTATGAGTAGTGAGGGGCGGCGGCGGGTGGGGGGGAGGTGAGTAATGAGGCAAGGGATGAGTAATGGGACATGCAATTAGAAACAAGGCATACAATGAGTAATGAACCATGAAATGAATAGCAAAGTGTGGAAAGAGTAAAAAGATGGTGTAAAATGAGTGTGGAATGGATTGGAACGGGTCATGAGGCATGGAGTGAGTAGCGATGTGTGGAAAGCGTAATAATCTTGGATGAAGTTCTGCACTGGGAATCGAGTTATGATCCTTGTAATGTGGGATTAGTGATAAGCATGAACTATCATGATGTGAAAGGATTAACAGAGGGTGAAATGACCCGGATATGGAACGTGGCACGGTTTGGGGTGGACATCTACTGAACAGACTCTGACTGACTGTGTCATAAATTATGAATAATTAATTATAGAACAGCAACGCCACCCGAGTCCACACGGCTTAGGAAAACATTGTGATGTGATGGAGGACAGGAGGATCTCCGTCAGGCAGGACCTGCCGCTCTCACCCTGAGCTTAGAGTCGGACCTTTGTGGGTTGTAAATGAGAGCGAGTCGTGATCGTAGCCTCCCGTCAGGCACTAATTAGGGCCCATTAGTAACCCAGAGGCAGCGTCCTCCCCTACTGCTCTGTTTCTGCAGGAACGAGAGGAGGTCGTTTTCTTCAGCCCTAAATTATGTAGGGTCATAAAAAGAACATGCCTTATTAATATGGAAAAGCCGGAATAGTCTCGTTCTTAGTATTTACGATACGGCGGCACCGGACACGAAACATTGTGTCTGGCGAGAAAGTTGTTTGTTGACTGAGACTAAATAAATGTCTGCATCCCTGCATTGGTAAAGCCAGCGCACACCTACGACTGTTGCTTGGTTACATTACCACAGGAGGTCAAGGAGGCGGAGCCACCGTGGATTTGTCTTCATGTCCATATCGGTGAAGCCGACAAGGCCTCCATGAAAACCAGTACCAGTGGAGGAGGCGTGGCCTATGTGACTGTCTCAGATCTAGGGTGTGGCCTATATGACTGTCAAGCTCGGTGCAAGAGTTGTGGCTTACATGACTGCCAGTCTCAGAGCAGGAGGTGTGGCTTATTTGACTGCCAGTCTCAGAGCAGGAGGTGTGGCTTAAATGACAGCAGGTGTGGCCTACGTGACTGCCAGTCTCAGATCAAGAGGTGTGGCTTATTTGACTGCCAGTCTCAGAGCAGGCGGTGTGGCCTATGCGACTATCAGTCTCAGAGCAGGAGGCGTGGCCTGTGACTGTCATCCTCAGTGAAGAAGGCGTGGCCTACGTGACTGTCAGTCAGAGTCGTGGCGTCCAACTCTTCATAGCAAACACTGTTCTCCTTTAATATCTAATTAAATCAGATTGTTTCATTTTAAACTTCTGCTTCTTAAAAAGGCGTAACATTTATGGCACTAAACGAGGAGTTCTCAGACCTCCGGACACTTGTCATGCAGAATTGTAGGATTTTAATTAGAGCATAAGACTAAGTGTCCTGTCAGCACTAAACAGGAGCGAGAATAAAGCTGAATCGTCAGTGTGCAACAGTGCAAGGAAATGTATTCACTTCTGGAGGCTAAAAGCATAAACCATCGCTGGAAACAGCTGAATCATTAGGATCAGATCCTCCGTCTCTCTCTAGGATAAAACATGATTGCCTCGGCGTATCGCTTGTGAACGTCTCGTCATAACACGTTCCGTCAGTTTGGCGACGTTAAATCCCCCGGGAGTAAAATTCACACTTCTGCAGTCAGGAAATGCTTCCGTGTTGAGTGGATTGCAGATTTAAACTTGTATTCTGATAAAAACAGACAGGAAGTGACACAATCACAGTGACGGTGCCAATGAAGCATGCGGGATCGTAGTGTCAGATTTCCGTTTTACTAAACATGAAACATGAAAAGTTGTTTCATCAGATTGTTGGAACAGAACATGCAGCATTTATAGAGAAGCTTCAGTGCAAGATTATTATAAGTTACTTATACCACTGTTTTCATCCCCTACGGATTTTACATAAAGTATAATTGAATTTAAATCTATTAAAGAATTCTACATCGGCGGTACTGTATGTATATGCCCCGGTGGTGTGGTGGTTAGCACTGTGATGGTTGAGGGTTCGATTCCCACCTTGGCTCTGTGTGCATGTTCACTGCGTGCTTGGTGGGTTTCCTCCTTGTCCTCTGGTTTCCTCCTAAGGTCCAACAACATGCAGAGTTTTTTTAAGGCTGTTTATTATTACAGTAGGTTCCTGTGAGTAAGCTGTTGCTATAGAAATTTGGAACAAGTGCACTAATATCAAACAGCACCTTTTATTTATTATTATTATTATTTTTTTTTTTACAGATAATTAATAATCACCTTCAGATCAATCAAAATTCATAATACAATAGTGACATGATTTAAAACTAGTTTTATTCATAACAGTGACAATAACAATAATATAATAATGCATGAAAACACACTCCATTAGCTGTCATCAGTGTCGCTCCTACAGTGTTGGATAAATAGAGCAAACTGACCGTACCGTGGACTTGGAGGTCCATAACAGGGCAAAGAAACGGTGCCTGCTGATCGACATAATGTTCCCAGACGGCCATGACATTCAATTCAATTCAGTTTTATTTGTATAGCGCTTTTAACAATTGTCATTGTCGCAAAGCAGCTTTACACAATCATAAGACATTTCACTCAAACAAGATGAAAAACTGAGCAAATAGAGGGATGTTGGGTGCCTGTAGCGGTCGGCGCACTTGGTACCATCAAAAGAAGAGTCCATAAGGTCCTGAAATGATTCCGCACTGCTCAGGAGGGTCTCAGGTCACACTGATGGGAACCACATCCAGAGGGCTGGGCTATAAACCCTTACCTGGACACCCCGGAGAGCGTGGACACTGCGAGCACCGCAGACACCCTGGACACACTGGAAGTCATCAGCAAACACAGAGAGAATAATAATAATAATAATAATAATAATAATAATAATAGTGCTTGTTTTTATGTGCTGTTACATTTGACAGACAATTCCATGTGGTTCTTCACAGCGTCTGAAATTACAATTCAAGAATCTTCTCTGCTTAAATAAGACGTCCTAAGCGAGCGGACGTCCACCTCACACGAATAGAGGCACTTTCTCTTTTCCGCTCATTTCTGTGTCAAATAAGATGAATGTCCCAGGCCTTGGCCTTTTTCACACTGGTTACGACCGTTACAACCAGCTCATCACTTCAGTGTGAAATATGCGGTAATGAATCAGGCTCTCTGCACGCTCATGGCTTTTAGATCTTCATTAGTTTTCCCTTTTAAGGAAAAATAGTTTGAAGGGCATTCCAGTGATGATTTCGGTCGCAGGCCTGAAGGCCTTAGACAGTCTGATTTAAACGGCAGACGTCTTTAAACTAATGGTGTAGCGTGCAGCTTAGGCTCATCACTGTGACTCGGGGATATATAACACACTTCAGGCCAGTCTGAGGACTTGAACCCGCAACCTTCTGGTAAAAACCAGTCAACTTATTACAGCTTTCTTTGGCTACGATCACATCATACTGTATATAAGACATGTTGTTCAATTCCATAAATTTTTTTTGGTCAGTTTGGTCACATTCACAATTACACATAACTATTATTTGACTGTAATGTGGACGCGTCCGTCCTGTGACACGGCGCGCACGCGCACATCGATAGGTCTTTCATGAGCGTTCATTCATTTCAAACAATGGATGCAATTTTAGCAAAATAATCTGTTTGGGGTTTTCCTCTGGAGGATGGCGAGCGGTTGGTCAGCTGTATATGTTGAGGTCCAGAAGAAGGGAGAAAGCCAGACACACTGCTTTAGCTGTTTTATCATCTGTTGCTACAGTAGCGCTGCTACGGAATCCCTGCGCTTTACTGTAAGTGATGATGTCACAACCTGGACAAGCGCAGAGGCAAAGATTAGCATGAATCCCAACCTGCCCATTCTCATACACGTCACATGACCATGTATCAGATATGTTTCTGATGTAGAGCTACAAAACTGGTTTGTGAGCTTAGACACCCCTAAAAAACTGCTTATGTGAACGTAGCCATTGTCCGCCATAATGGAAAATTGAACCTCATTGCTTTCTTTAGTTTCTATGTGTTGCACTCATTCATGTTTCATTATCCATTTGTACTATTATTATTAATAATAATAATAATAATAATAATAATAATAATAATAATAATAATAACAACGTCTTATTTTTTTCTACACTTAACATATTACGTTGCATATTTTCTTTATTACTATAGTGTTTTCCGTTTTTTTAATTATAAACAACCTTCAGACTGAAATGCAGCTGCGCATTATTGCTGTACTTTAAATGATAAATGTACCTACTTCATTTTTGAACGCTTCTTGGTACTTGACTGTGCAGTATATATTTGTTATGGATGGCTGTGTTACAACCCGCTCTGTTGGCAAGTGTCATCTATGTGTGTGTGTGTGTGTGTGTGTGTGTGTGTGTGTTGTTATTATCAGTGCACATCTCATCACTGCCCTTCCTCTTACACACACACACACACACACACACACACACACACACACACACACACACACACACACACACACACACTAATAAGCCTGTTTCTCTGCACTGATTAAATGGGCAGTGTAATCTCATGCCCTTCACCTGCACCCTAACACCCTGATAAATAATTACAGCCTGCTCATCATGACACACAGACACACGACACACACACACACACAGATATATATATATATATACAGATGATTATATGATAAGTAACAGTAGTAACATCGAATTAATGCTATTAATTATTATTACATGGTTATTACCTGTTTTTTTTTGTTTTTGTTATTGTTATTATAAATATTTGCAATTTTATTCTATGCTAATGAGTGTAATTAGCATTGCACTAAAAACCTTTTTTCCTTTGGAAACTAATTATGAATGTGTGTGTGTGTGTGTGTGTGTGTGTGTGTGTGTGTGTGTGTGTGTGTGTGTGTGTACATACCACTAAACAGAAAAACTTTATTTATGCGTATTAGCGAGAGGGATTAATCAGCAAAGCAGTCGCGCTCCTGTTCGTTTAAGACCGAATTGAATCGCTTCCTCCAGAGGTTCATTACTCCACCAGCACAGCGCTCGGCTTTATTAACACACCGATGCTTCGTTAAGAGCCAATTAAAAACATGAACAAACCGCTTTTCTTTTAGCAAAGCCTCATTATGAGTTATCTCCAAGCAGAATGGCACAGGGAATTATGGGTAGTTATGTAACACTAACAAACAACATTGCTTTCAAACGGCTTCTTATTGAAGTTCCTGAATCGGTGGATCAGCGATCTGAGGGAACGCGGGGAAAATGAAATGAAAGAAAAGGCTGGAATGTGTGTAAGGGCGGCGTGGGGAATGTCAGTCAGCCAGCCACGGGCTGGAGCGAAAAAACAGAAACCAAAGCAGAGTGAATTCTATTTGGAGGTTTCACAATGAGGTACAGTAGCATAACGACTGCGTAACTAGCAACAGAACAATCGTAGCTACACTGAATGATGCCGGCTAGAGCTAGTTAGCGGTTGTGGTTGCCATTAAATACCAACACATCCACAAATAATTACACATCTTAAAATGAAGGATAACTATGCTAACAACATTATCAAGCTAACAACAACTAAGAATTCATGTCAAGCAAAAAACAATCTGTCTTGATAAAACTTTTTTATTTTATTTATTTAATTATTTTTGTAATGCATGGCTTCAACATTTTATTTTTTTCAAAACTAGATAAAAGCCTCTTTATGAGTTACTGGACAATTAAAGGCTCTTGGCTTTTTTGTTTCTTTATTTTTTGGTTCTGTATAAAGCCTTAAGCATTTCACCAAAGAGCACGTTGAGGTTCTGAAAAGAATGAATAAATAACTACGCTAACTTTATTAGCGATGGGGGGAATCGTCACCAAAAAAAAAAAATCCAAATTAAATAAAATTCTAGAGAAAAATGTCAGGGAAAGAATAGTTGTTCTCAAAGTTAAGTTTTTAAGACGGAACTTGGCAAAGTAATTGAAAAGCTAATCCAGGCTAATGCACAATGCACCATATTACAAACTGCTATATGAAGATTTTATTAAAAAATGTACTTCATTAAGGTTAGATTGGCTTAATCACCTAAACTAAACAATATACAATAAAATGTAGAATTTTGAACATGAGTGCTTTGTCAACAGAGAGGGGTACACTTACTTTAGTAACTTTTTGAAAAAAAAATTACTTCTATGAGTAGTTTTATTGCACCATATTTTTTTTACTTTTACTTGAGTATATTTGTGAAGAAAAAGTGCTGCTCTTACTCCGCTACATTCCGCTACACTCGACTCGCTACTTTTCGAACCGTTTCTTTTACACTTTTCTTCATTTTTGCCAGAGAGATGCAGCCGGTGGATCTACCACGTGACTTTGTTTCATCAATCAGACATAGCAACAATAATCACATGACTCTGTTTGTCCAGTCGGGCGCATTAACAATAACCACATGTAGTCACATGACCAAACACAAACTTGCTACATAGCGGGAAAAAAAATCTTCAGCACACTAGACGGTGGTAGACAGTGAATGAAGACAGAACAGAAGCGGACGAACCCCGCCGGCCTCATATTCAAAGCATGTTTCACTTCAACACAAAAGTACAGCTTCATACTGCGGTTTCTTCTCTATTTAATGTTGCAATGTTAACATATATAATTAGCAAATAAGTTAGATGATCTTTTTTTTTCCCATTTTTTAAGTTTCATACATTTATTCATACAATTTGTTTCATGCAATTTATTGTTAGTGGAATTGAAAGTGAGACTTTGTACAAATGTTCTAATGTTATTTTCAGTTTTGTCTAAGGAGCCATTTGGAGGGCAGCTGAATATTCTGTATATCTTAGACTGGAAATTGTTTACACTACAGTAGGTATTTGTTTCAAAAGCTTTATGTGTGTGAAAAAGTGAGATTAGGAAATTTGTGTTTCTTATTCCTTAATTTGCTGTTTTGTAAAGATATTTAGTTTTATTAATTGATTACATTTTATTTATTTCATTTATGTTATTATTTGGAAATGTCAGAAATTGTATTATTTTATCATTTTGTCTGGCTGCTAAAAAAATAAAAAATAAAAAAATAATAATAATAATAATAGTAATAATAATAATAATAATCGGACATTACGATGAAACAGTTACTCAGTACTCTTCTTCAGTCTTTTCACCGAATACGCAAGAAGCACCAGTGGAGGATTTTGAAAATATAATGTGACACATTTGTGTGTACAGAGATATACGTTTGTATTAAAGTTTTTTTTTTAGAATGTTTCTCTGTAATGTGAATCTTCTTTGTGCTTCTGAATGACATGGCTGTGGAATTGAAAATGTAAGATTGTAAACAATTTTGTTGAAACTCTTTAAATAAAGCTTGATATAAAAATTGCTAATAATGAATGAAACACGTTCTTTCCTCAAGCTACTTGCTACTACTTAGCCTGTGTAAGGTCACATTAGATTTGGAGCTTGGGGAACTTGGGCAATTGATACCCCATTCCCACCGAGGCAGTTCCAGAGCTAGTTTGGAGTTGGTGCCCAGTTTCAGACCAGTAAGCCGCAGTGCTGCCAGGAAAACACCAGAAACACACTAACTCACAGATGACGTGGTTACAAGGATAAGCTATGGATGATCCACAGAAACAAATGCAGAAAGGAAGTCAGTAAATATAAAGGCTTAGAACTTACACAAATGCAAATTTCGCGCGGTGGCCGTAAGTACGGTTCATCAGGATTCACCGCGAGTTTCGGCGCTGTGATTAGGTTTCCATCTTTCC
>JAAGKR010001989.1:18286-87017 GCA_011419295.1 Clarias macrocephalus | reverse complement strand
TGTGTGTGTGTGTGTGTGTGTGTGTGTGTGTGTGTGTGTGTGTGTGTGTGTACATACCACTAAACAGAAAAACTTTATTTATGCGTATTAGCGAGAGGGATTAATCAGCAAAGCAGTCGCGCTCCTGTTCGTTTAAGACCGAATTGAATCGCTTCCTCCAGAGGTTCATTACTCCACCAGCACAGCGCTCGGCTTTATTAACACACCGATGCTTCGTTAAGAGCCAATTAAAAACATGAACAAACCGCTTTTCTTTTAGCAAAGCCTCATTATGAGTTATCTCCAAGCAGAATGGCACAGGGAATTATGGGTAGTTATGTAACACTAACAAACAACATTGCTTTCAAACGGCTTCTTATTGAAGTTCCTGAATCGGTGGATCAGCGATCTGAGGGAACGCGGGGAAAATGAAATGAAAGAAAAGGCTGGAATGTGTGTAAGGGCGGCGTGGGGAATGTCAGTCAGCCAGCCGCGGGCTGGAGCGAAAAAACAGAAACCAAAGCAGAGTGAATTCTATTTGGAGGTTTCACAATGAGGTACAGTAGCATAACGACTGTGTAACTAGCAACAGAACAATCGTAGCTACACTGAATGATGCCGGCTAGAGCTAGTTAGCGGTTGTGGTTGCCATTAAATACCAACACATCCACAAATATTTACACATCTTAAAATGAAGGATAACTATGCTAACAACATTATCAAGCTAACAACAACTAAGAAAAAACAATCTGTCTTGATAAAACTTTTTTATTTTATTTATTTATTTTTTTTGTAATGCATGGCTTCAACATTTTTTTTTTTCAAAACTAGATAAAAGTCTCTTTATGAGTTACTGGACAATTAAAAGCTCTTAGCTTTTTTGTTTCTTTATTTTTTGGTTCTGTATAAAGCCTTAAGCATTTCACCAAAGAACACGTTGAGGTTCTAAAAAGAATGAATAAATAACTACGCTAACTTTATTAGCGATGGGGGGAATCGTCACCAAAAAAAAATCCAAATTAAATAAAATTCTAGAGAAAAATGTCAGGGAAAGTATAGTTGTTCTCAAAGTTAAGTTTTTAAGACTGAACTTGGCAAAGTAATTGAAAAGCTAATCCAGGCTAATGCACAATGCACCATATTACAAACTGCTATATGAAGATTTTATTAAAAAATGTACTTCATTAAGGTTAGATTGGCTTAATCACCTAAACTAAACAATATACAATAAAATGTAGAATTTTGAACATGAGTGCTTTGTCAACAGAGGGGGGTACACTTACTTTAGTAACTTTTTGAAAAAAAAAATTACTTCTATGAGTAGTTTTACTGCACCATATTTTTTTTACTTTTACTTGAGTATATTTGTGAAGAAAAAGTGCTGCTCTCACTCCGCTACATTCCGCTACACTCGACTCGCTACTTTTCGAACCGTTTCTTTTACACTTTTCTTCATTTTTGCCAGAGAGATGCAGCCGGTGGATCTACCACGTGACTTTGTTTCATCAATCAGACATAGCAACAATAATCACATGACTCTGTTTGTCCAGTCGGGCGCATTAACAATAACCACATGTAGTCACATGACCAAACACAAACTTGCTACATAGCGGGAAAAAAAAAAATCTTCAGCACACTAGACGGTGGTAGACAGTGAATGAAGACAGAACAGAAGCGGACGAACCCCGCCGGCCTCATATTCAAAGCATGTTTCACTTCAACACAAAAGTACAGCTTCATACTGCGGTTTCTTCTCTAGGTAACGTTGCAGTGTTAACATATATAATTAGCAAATAAGTTAGATGATCTTTTTTTTTTTTTTTCATTTTTTAAGTTTCATACATTTATTCATACAATTTGTTTCATGCAATTTATTGTTAGTGGAATTGAAAGTGAGACTTTGTACAAATGTTCTAATGTTATTTTCAGTTTTGTCTAAGGAGCCATTTGGAGGGCAGCTGAATATTCTGTATATCTTAGACTGGAAATTGTTTACACTACAGTAGGTATTTGTTTCAAAAGCTTTATGTGTGTGAAAAAGTGAGATTAGGAAATTTGTGTTTCTTATTCCTTAATTTGCTGTTTTGTAAAGATATTTAGTTTTATTAATTGATTACATTTTATTTATTTCATTTATGTTATTATTTGGAAATGTCAGAAATTGTATTATTTTATCATTTTGTCTGGCTGCTAAAAAAAAAAAAAAAAAAAATAATAATAATAATAATAATAATAATCAGACATTACGATGAAACAGTTACTCAGTACTCTTCTTCAGTCTTTTCACCGAATACTTTTTTTACTTGAGTACAGCTACTCTTACTTGAGTAAAACATTTTGTACACCTCTGGTTATCAATGCTGAACACTTATCAATAAATGAGAGTGAGCAATGTGTCAGGAACATTAATAATAAATAAATAAATAGAAAATATACGTGATGTTATGTGGCTGATTAGTGCAGGCGGTAAGATGTGAAATGTAGTCAAGTGGAGTTTCATCGTCAAAACTAAACGATGTTCGGTAGATGCGTGTTACCAAGATGAAACTATCGAGCACCTCCTGATACCCTGGTCACGTTCAGCAGAGATCTGACATCGAGTTAAAAGAGAAACCAGAATAACTTTAAAAATTATTGAAAAAATGATTTTGTATGGATTTTTTGAGAATGAAATACCAAATAAATGTAAAAAAAATTTATATTGTCTAATAACATCCATCGTAAAATACAAGAACGCAAGAAGCACCAGTGGAGGATTTTGAAAATATAATGTGACACATTTGTGTGTACAGAGATATACGTTTGTATTAAAGTTTTTTTTTAGAATGTTTCTCTGTAATGTGAATCTTCTTTGTGTTTCTGAATGACATGGCTGAGGAATTGAAAATGTAAGATTGTAAACAATTTTGTTGAAACTCTTTAAATAAAGCTTGATATAAAAATTGCTAATAATGAATGAAACACGTTCTTTCCTCAAGCTACTTGCTACTACTTAGCCTGTGTAAGGTCACATTAGATTTGGAGCTTGGGGAACTTGGGCAAATCTCAGGGCAATTGATACCCCATTCCCACCGAGGCAGTTCCAGAGCTAGTTTGGAGTTGGTGCCCAGTTTCAGACCAGTAAGCCGCAGTGCTGCCAGGAAAACACCAGAAACACACTAACTCACAGATGACGTGGTTACAAGGATAAGCTATGGATGATCCACAGAAACAAATGCAGAAAGGAAGTCAGTAAATATAAAGGCTTAGAACTTACACAAATGCAAATTTCGCGCGGTGGCCGTAAGTACGGTTCATCAGGATTCACCGCGAGTTTCGGCGCTGTGATTAGGTTTCCATCTTTCCACACGTCGGTCCTCATAGTCAAACCGCACAGGTGAGATAGGAGTATAACAGCAGGAGTAACAGAGGGGGCGGGGTATCGGGGGCGGGGCTAATGGATTGGGAATGACTGCTGTCTGGTTCACAAATTACAGAAATTGTCTGAATAACGGATTCAATTTTTGAAAAGTAACTGAGTAACTGAGGACTTGAATGGCGGAGCAAACGCGTTAGATTACTGTTACATCAGAAAAGTCATCCGAGTCCTCTAAAGCGATACTTTGTAACACGTTACACCCAACGCTGCCAACATGCCAGGGATCCAATGTGTTATTCATTAAAACAAGAAGGTGATACTTTTCTATCCATGTATACTGTACATACCTAGTTACTGTATGTATGTAGTTCCTGTATTTGCTGTTGTAGCAGCTATAAACAAACATTCAGTCCCTCTGCAGCCTTTTCTCCAAAGCACTGACACTGGAGACTCCTTCCATAAAATCTCAAAAACTTCATCAAGTTTTCAGTAAATTTATTATCAAAGTCCCTTGTACACAACCCTGTGAATGAGCCGTTACTATAGAAACGGTAACGTGTTAGCACGAGTGCATTAATATAAACCTGCGCGACTGTCAGAGCTGCTGTTATAGAGACTTAATCAACTCTTTCTGACCAATCAGGATCCAGCAGAGTGCGTAGCCAAAAATAGGCGAGACCAATAAAACCTTCACAGTTTCACGAGAATTAGGGAGTAATCAAATCGTTCTGGTTTTATGAACGGTCTGTTGTGGCAGAACCGTAAACCAGCTGATTGCTTACAGTAACTCTTTATTGAGGGCTTTAATAAAAAAATATTTTTTAAAAAAAACAGAGGTCACATTAAACGAGTTAAACGAGTCTCACAAGCTGGGAGGATAGAAGAAGAAAACGTCCCGGTATTGTTTTTGGAACTACGCCTCCACTGGTGCTCGTTCTCGTTTCCCCGGAGCACTACGGCAGGAAAACAAACACGTCCGCAGTAAACAGAGAGAAGATGGAATCGAGCTGTTTTGGCGTCATTTTCCCCGGGAGTTGAGGCTGGAGGATTGACGGTGTTAATCCGGTCTCTCTCTCAGAGCCAGCCGTGCTGATGGTTTATGCAGGATATACTGCAGGACCCCACGGAGCAGCGGCGCTCGGTATTTACCTCCACCTCAAAGCCGCGCCAATGAGACGCCACCTGTAATTAAAAGCAGTGCTGCAGTCCACTGGAGTCGATATTTATTTCTCACAGCAAAGCCAGCTCGTTCCTGCAGCCCTCGTGTCCTCCGCGTCTATAAAGTGCACTCCTGCGAGGACATTTAGGGTTATGAAACCATCAGGACATCAGCCCTAAAGCCACAGGCCATTCCGACTCTTAATCAGCCTTATTGCTGCTAGTGAGGACTCCTGCCGGCTGGCGCAGAGGGCTATAGTCGTAAAAAACCGTACAGAACTGATCGTAATGAGCTTTTACGTCCAAATAAACAAACCGCTGGTGGCAAAGGTTAGCGAGCTGCTAGCATAAAGCGAGCGTGTATCGAATGCATGTGGTGGAGACTCCAGGGGAAATTTAGAGCCTTGTTTTTTTTTTGTTTTTTTTTTGTCTCTGTAGTTTATGTGTTCAGACATTTTCATTGGTTTATGTAATGGCTTTAGTGTTTAGATGATCATTTCGTTTGCGCTCTTGAATTCAAATCACAGATTTATATTAATGTGCTCGTTCTAATACTTTAATGTTTCTCAATGAGATAAACAGATAAAAAAACATGCTGTTATTTAACAAAGAAAAACCTTTTATCGCTTGTTCTTTTTCTCCTGTAGATTCTGATCAACAGCACAGGTCAGGTCAGGTCAGGTCAGGTCGTACGGCGCTAACGACTGAGACGAGGGGAAAAGTCATTCCTTGTTTGGTGTTTTTTTTTAGTTTTCAGCTCCTAGACTGGTTGTCATGTGTGTGTTCACTGATCAGCCATAACATTAAACTATAAAACAATGTGTAGGTTCTCCGAGTGCCACCAAAACAGCTCTGAACCCTTGAGGTGTGATTCCACAAGACCTCTGAAGGTCTGCTGTGGAGTCTGGCACCAGGAAGTGGAAGTGGAAGCAACAACAACAACAACAACAACAACAACAACAACAACTTCCCAACAGTGTGTGACTGATAGTACTTATGGTTAGTAACCTAGTAACTCAGTGTCAGGATCTATCCAATGATGGAAACTTCAAAGCACTTTTGTAAGTCGCTGTGGATTAGAGGAGCATCTGCCAAAAGCCTAAATGTAAAAGCCCAAATACAAGCTGAAAGGTGGAGCTTCCATCGATCAGACATGTTTGTTCGGTGTATCTGTTGGATGCTCAGTCGGATTGAGCTCTGGGGAATTTGGAGGCCGGATCAACAACCTTGAACTCTTTCCCTGCTAAGCCACATGCACAGTGGGCTGCGGTCCATTGGGTGCCTTTCTATCCTGGGCAGCATGAAAGTTTTTCAGTGATTTGTGCTACACATTGGCTTTTCCGTGGGATCGGACCGGACGGGCTGGCCTTTGGTCTCCACCGCCATGGATGAGCCTTGGGTGCCCAATGATCCTGTCACCGGCTGACTGTTACATAATTGAATTTTCTTTATTAAAAATAAAGTGTGTGTAAAGAGGATTTAATACGCTGTCATCAGATCTTAGATGTAACTACCAACTTAAATGCTGTATGTGAAGTTGAAGTTATGTGAACATGAGACACATGGGGGTGGGGGTGGAGCTTGTGCTGACAGTGCAGTGCACCAGATACCAATATTTACAATTCGATACAATATTTTTCAGTGTGTAAGTGAATGTATAAATTATTTAAAGTCTGATATATTGTGTGTGTGTGTGTGTGTGTGTGTGTGTGTGTGTGTGTGTCAGAAATGAGTCGGCCTCACAGGTGTCAATGAATCAGTTTGGGAGCACAATGATAGAAATTGTCTGTCCTGTAAAACTGTCCTGGTGGAGAATAATCCTAATTTCAGAAAATCCTCAACGAGACAACAAAAGAAAAATTGGCGTTTGATTAAGCACGCGGTAAACACCATGTAGCGTTGACCTCCCCGGACATGTTCCCGGGATTATCTTTAAATAAATAAATAAATAAATAAATAAATAAATGGCAGATGCACGACTCAACTCAAGCTAAATCTGTTAGTGTCTTTGGATGTGGACAGGATATAAAGTGTGTTTGGGAACTGTAGATATTTTATCCTGTCCATGTGGGACCTTCACAAAACGGCAGCAACGACTCACAAGTGCACAAGCTCTGAGTATAAATAATAAAATCTGGATGTTATATTCATTTTCTCCTCCTTCTCTGTTTTTTTACCTACTGTGGCTGTGTTATGTGTCTGGATTCTGATTACTGATAGTTACAGGCTGTTATCGGTTCACTGGTCAGCAGGAGGCACAAACTTTTGCACGCACTTCAATCATGTCCAAACCAAAACAAGCACTTGACATTGTTTATGTAGACTTGGCTATCTGAACTTCCACTTTCCACTTTCCAGTTTCCACACACACACACACACACACACACACACACACACACACACACACACACACACACATAAATTTTTTTCATCAGCCCAGTGAGTCCTCTTCCATTTATCACTCTGCTGTGTACCTCAGAGGTCTCGTTCATCCTGATGCTTTCCCAAAATAATCTCCTGACTCAAGACAGACTCTCGGGTGCAATATCGCAACACAACACACACGCAAACACACGCAAACACACAGGCTCACTTCCCGAATAAAGGTGTGGGGGAAAAAAATCTGTGTCACAATATACTGCAGTAAAGATTTCAGAAAATTATATTACTACCACCATCACCTACATCTGATCTGCTAAAAGATTTTAAAAATATTACAAACTTCTTGATTGCAGTCTAGTTCTAGAGTGTGTTGCATAAGTATTTACCCCCAACCCATCTTCAAACATTTCCATAATTGATTGGACTTGGGATAATATGTCTAATCAGACACCTGGGATACATGGTAGAATGAGCTTCAGGTACGATAACTGTTCAGGGAATATTCTGGGTCTATTCTTCTGTTCAGGATCGCTTGGATGATGTAATGTAATTTTAAACTTTTTGATTTCTTCTCAACCGAACTGAAGTCTGGCTTTCTGATAATTTTGTTCCATCACATTCATCACGTTCAGGTTCTCCTCTCCAGGGTCACTTTAGTGGTGTGCATATGATGATGGTCTTGTTTAAAGGTAAAGCTCAAGTAAAGCTCTGACCCAAGTCTCAAATCTTTTTTCTAGGATCGGAAAAAAGGATTTCTAGGATCACTTTCCCCTTGTGTGTTCATCCATATCTCCCTCCACCATAACCAGTTTCACAGTGCCTGGTGTTGAAAATCATCCATATGAGACAATGCTCCCGCCACCGTGCTTCACAGAGGGGTTGCGTTCTCAGGCTTCACTTAAACCTTGTGCTTTGTTCCAGGAGCAAAAATCTGGCCATTTTGGTCTTATCTCATCCTTTCGTTTGCAGATTCTCCAATTTGTCTCATCTCAAACTCTGAATTGGATTGCATATACAGTAGCTTGCTGCTCCTCCAGCTTTGTGGAGTATAAGTGTGTCTGTATAAGGCTGGATATGTTTTCAGATAAATCCCAGGCTCTTCGAGGAACAGGAATAGTTATACTGAGATGGCATGACCCTTTACTCGCCCTCAGGTTCATGCTGTTCCTCGGTTGCAGTGGTAGCTCAGTGGTTAGGATGTTGGCCTTCTGATTGGAAGATTGTGAGTTCAAACCCCAGCATGACCCTCACGACTGCTTAGTAGAAACAAGATCACTGTAAGTTGCTCTGCATCTAAATGTAAATCCTGGTATCCGTTCAGATAATCATGTGACTTCTGATGGTACAGGAGTTTTCTAAGAAATTACACAATAAATAGCTAAGTGAATTCTATTGCCTTTCCACATACACCGATCAGCTGGAACATGAAAGAAGGAAAAGCAAAAAAAACTACCAAGTGTAAGGATCTGCGTGACTAAACTCAGGAAAAGGACCAAAGTGCGACGTCTAGACGACTGGGTCAGAGCACCTCCACAGCAGCAGGTCTTGAGTGGTGCTCCCAGGATGCACTAGTTAGCACCCACAGTACCAAAAGTGCTTCAGAAGAACAACCAGTGAACCTGTCACGGGCACCCAAGGCTCATTAACGCCTCACCTCACAACATGCAGCACTTAAAGTATCTCCTGTTTCTCGATACCGCGGCACACCTTCAGCGTGGAGTCCAGGCCTCGATGATTTTACTCGATTTTACTTTTTTGTCCTGTATTCACCCTGCATGGTGACGTCCTGTATTTCCCTGCTGTTATCACTCGCTGGCAGGCGGTGCGTATCAGTTTCCATGGGTTTTCTGGTCTCATGGCAACAAACGTTCAGCTCAGTGCTTTTGGGAGTTCAGACTAAATCGTTAATTATTCACTTGTGGTTTGAGGATCCGAGGAAGCTCTGCACAAGGAAGCCAAGGATCTAAAAGATGTTATTTTCATCCCAAAGCTGTGATTCATTCATTTATTTTCATTTCTTCCACAGTACGCACTTTATGGTGGTCAGGGTCACACTGGACCTGGAGTCTATCCTGGGAGTAGACTGGGTGTGAGGCAGGAACACACCCCGATGGGACGCCACACACACACACACACACACACACACACACACACACACACACACACACACAGACGATTTAAATGAACATTTACATTTTTTGCTATATTTTTCCAGATTATTTATTTTATTTATTTCCACACAATTAACTATTTAAGATAACACCTAACATATAACATGTAGTATACACTAACATATAGTAATTCACATTTTACATGTCGTACACAGCTTTTTATTTTCTTGTGTGTTTTCTTCAACATGACTCTTTACAATTTACACCTACAGTATGTGATTTTTTTTTTTGCATTTTAATGCATTTATTTTCTCCTTACAAGTTTCATCTGCTTTTTATTTTTCACCAGATTCATTTATTTTCGTAGCTGTCATTTTTTTTCTTAATTCATTTTAATTCAGTTAATTTTTACACACCTTTTTATTACAAACTATTTAATTATTTCCACCTGACAATTTTTAAATAAGACGTTAAATGAGACAAAATGCTGAGAAATACAAATTTGGGGTGAAGTGAAAAACTTGGCTCGGATGAGCTGGAGCTCAGGTTAAGTTAGAGCTCAGGTTAGCCAAGTTCAGGTGAGTCCGAGTTTGGATGAGTTAAAGCTCAGGTGCATCCGACTGGACTGAAACTGCAATTTTCCATAAACGTGCTCTCTGCGTCTGGATCGGTCATTTTCTCCACTCTTTCAGAACCTGTGTGGTTCTCCTTCAGGTGGGTGTGTCCAGGTTTACAGTACCTGATGATATCACACCTTGTGGAAATGTCTATGAAGAATGAACAGCTTCAGTCGCTCTAGGAACCAGAAACCCCGATGACTAAAGCCCTCGCTACAGCACTTCCTGTTTGTTTATTATTCACCCAAACAACCGTTTTTTTAATTTATTTTGTGTGTGTGTGTGTGTGTATGTGTGTGTGTGTGTGTGTGTGTGTGCGCGCCTCCTCACTACTTATTCAGATGCAGCATGAAATGATTAGTCAGGCAAGCTCGTGCTCTCATCAGCCCACACACACCACATGGAAATGTTAGCAAACATGCTGATGATTAGCCATTAGCGAAATAGCAGCTGTGTTTATGACAGGATGCTGTTAGCCATCAGCACACACACACACACACACACACACACACACACACACACAGACACACACACAAGCATTTTTTAAATGTATCATAATGAGAAATATTAATCAGGATGTTCATATTTTATTTTGATGGAATTTAGAAACAAATTTTACAACAACGCAGGGAACTTTTGAGGAATCGTCACTGAACCACACATCCTGCTGTCACACACATCATTCACTCACACACACCCACACACACACACATGCTCATGATTTGTTCTTTTATTTACATTTATTCATTTAGCAGATGTGTTCCTTAGAAAGTAGCAAGAGGAAATTAAATAAACACACACACACACACACACACACACATGCACACACATTGGATTGAAAAGCTGTGGAGTATTATCAAACACGACAGAATAATGTCCATTATCTTAAAAATAATAATAATAATAATAAATGATAAAAGTCGAAAAACAAAACAAGTGTGAAATTTACAGACGGTGATTATCGAACTTAAAGTTTAAAATTAAAAATTTAAATCCCCTTTCTCCCCCCAAAGCGCTGCCAGCAGCAGGAAACATCTTAGCAGCCTTATGCTAACCCTCCCATAACATTCTGTCAACAAACATTCACACACAAACTCTCAAGTAGAATATGAATATTTAATTTTATTTCATCTCACAGCTTACACACTTTCTTCTGGTCAGTTAAAACACAGAGTCCTTCTCCTGGTCGTGGTGGAGCTGAGAGACCTTCTCAGCGCAGCTCTGTAGGAAGCTTTGGTCTTTGCTTCATGGCCCTGCAGCACTGGTTTAGAAGCTCAGAGCTGCCACACAGTCAAAAACACAGCTTCCTATTGGTTGACATGACAGATACTGTGTCTCTGATTGGTCAAAAAGGCAGATACTGTGCCTCAAATTGAGTAGCCAGTCAGATCCAGTGCCGCTAATTGGGTAGCCAGTCGGCTCCAGTGCCTCTGATTGGGTAGCCAGTCAGGTCCAGTGCCTCTAATTGGGTAGCCAGTCAGGTCCAGTGCCTCTAATTGGGTAGCCAGTCAGGTCCAGTGCCTCTAATTGGGTAGCCAGTCAGGTCCAGTGCCTCTGACTGGGTAGCCAGTCAGGTCCAGTGCCGCTAATTGGGTAGTCAGTCAGATACAGTGCCTCTATTTGGGCCGCCAGTCGGGTACAATGCCTCTAATTGGGTATCCAGTCAGGTCCAGTGCCACAAATTGGGTAGCCAGTCAGATACAGTGCCTTTATTTGGGTTGCAAGTCAGATACAGTGCCTCTAATTGGGTAGCCAGTCAGGTCCAGTGCCGCTAATTGGGTAGTCAGTCAGATACAGTGCCTCTATTTGGGTCGCCAGTCAGGTACAGTGCCTCTAATTTTGTAGCCAGTCAAGTACAGTGCCTCTAATTGGGTATCCAGTCAGATACAGTGCCACTAATTGGGTAGCCAGTCAGATACAGTGCCTCTAATTGGGTAGCCAGTCAGGTCCAGTGCATCTAATTGGGTAGCCAGTCAGATACAGTGCCTCTATTTGGGTAGCCAATCGGGTACAGTATCTCTATTTGCGTAGCCAGTCAGATACAGTGCCTCTGTTTGGGCAACAAATCGCATTCAATGCATTCAAATCTCTGATTTGTTGACAGACTAAACCCGGCCATTGGCTAGTGGAGACTAACAACAATAACTAAAAAGAAGATGAAAAAAAAAATAGATAAAAAGACCTCACATTTATTTTTCACTTGCCTGACCAGAATCAAAAGCTCAAATTTTAAACAAACATAACAGGGTAAAATACTTTATAACCCACTTTATATATTATATATACAATAGCATTAAATTAACCCAACCACCTACTGTAGATAAACTTAACATAAACAGTATAAAATTAATTTAATTAAATAAACATGTCTTCATTTTTCAGACTAAAAGATTTTCAAGATTAAAAATTTTATATTATTCAAACAGAACCCTGTTTATGATCAAATTTGCTATAGTTTATTGGAATTTTATTATTTTTAATTCGTTGACATGCTTTGAGTTAACTAGTATTTACTAGAATAAGTAGGTCACAATTGTCCGAATAGTGAGTGGGTGAAAAAGGTATTTTGTGCATTGCTCATTTTATAATGTTTATTTTATTTAATTAGTTATTTGCTTTTCTTTCT
This sequence comes from Clarias macrocephalus, assembly GCA_011419295.1. Classification (NCBI taxonomy): domain Eukaryota; kingdom Metazoa; phylum Chordata; class Actinopteri; order Siluriformes; family Clariidae; genus Clarias; species Clarias macrocephalus. The sequence continues at coordinate 74,786 of JAAGKR010001989.1, read as the reverse complement.
TTTTCATTGCCTCTAAGTGCATTACTAAGGGCAATGTTTTCAGAAATATTTTTTAAAATAAATAAATAAACAAAAACAAAAAATGTGTGTGTGTGTGTGTGTGAGCGAGAGAGAGAGAATACATTCATTAGAGGCACAAAATAATTAGTAAATAAATAAGTAATATAATTGCTACATTCATTTTAAACACATTTGTTGAAACATGAATAAGGTGTAAATCTTTTCTGAAGTTGAGATCTCATAACCTGTACACGGCTTCCTCCAGAGACTTTGACGGATTCTGATGAAGCCTGAGCGCTCGGCGAGCATTTTCACACATCTTACACGTTTTCCCACTTTTCCAGTGGAGATGAGTTTCTCTCCTGTGATCCGTGATAACATTTAACAGCTGACGTTATCTCGCAGCTGCAGACATGCGGCATGTAAATACAGCTTTATTAAAGATGGTTATCGCAGGGTCCATGTGTGTGTGTGTGTGAGAGTATGTGTGCGCATGTGTGTGTGTGTGTGTGAGTGAATGTCCTGTATTCACAGTGACCTGATGCAGATTTGTGGAAAACCTTCAAGATCTGTGATGACTTTTTTTTGTAAATATTGCTTTTTTTTAAATGTTGTAAATGATGATGATACATATGATAAATCATTATGTATAAAAAAAAGCACCAAAACTGTCAGTGCTGTGGCTTATAAATGCATTAATTTGTGATGTTTCATAGAAGGTTTTATATACCTACACTCTACTGTATGTCTGTAGTGAGCAGCTGCTAAATGAAGGTAGCTGACTGTAGCTACTGTAGCTCAAAGTAGCTTAAATTAGAAGTTCTACAAACACCTCAGATGCTCAGAGATTTCTACTGGATAACTTCAACTATAAAACACCTGAGTAATTATACAAATTTCCTGGGTTAAAAAAAAGTGAATTATCATTTAATAACTTCTTGTCAAATTAGAGAAACAAACAAACAAAAAATCTAAACACACTTGGTAGATGAAATACAGAAAATCATATTAAAGTGAAAGATCATGAGTCCAAATCTTACTCAGTTAAATGTGGGTAAAAATACATTTGTAAAATGTGCTCAATATTAAAAAGTTTTAATGGTAGGTTGCAAAGTTTGATAATGGGTAGCGAATTCTGACTATACAGTACATGTAGGTACCAATTTAGTTAATAAATACAGTGTGTTAAGGCTCTGAGTTACTGATTGGAAGGTCTTTTTTTTTAAGTGTGCAAGAATCAATTGAATTAATACACGGTCCACAAAAATGTGGACAAAAGCATTAAATATGCAGAAAATCAGTTTAAATTGTAAAAAAAGGAAAGTTGTTGAAGAAAGTCACACGAGAAAAAAAGTTGTGAACAACGTAAAATGTGAATTATGTTTTGTGTTATCTAAAGTCTAGTCAGAAGACACTGGGAAATACATGAACTGTATATGAGAGCAGACCTACAGTTACTAGTCCTCTGCTAACAACAACAACAACAACAACAAAAAACAAACAAACAAAAAAGTGCTATAAACATACATCACAAGGAATAATAATTTAAACAATTTTTAAAAAATTATGAAAATAAAAGACATAAATGAATAATGCTAATAAGTGAAATCAAGTGAAATGCTACGTATGTAACCTTTTGTTATTTGCATTTGCCTTTATGACAATGTGACAAACAGCAATAATAATTGCAAAGAACAGTAGGTATCAAGTTTTGACGTGTGCAAAACAGCTTTGTAGCACATTTTAATAAGTTATATGTTTCCAAATAAATAAAAAATAAAAACACTAGTGGCTATTTTTACTTTTTTTATTTTAATTATTTAACATTTATTTTGCTGTTTGCTTGGAGTCAGAGTTTCTAACTGGTGCTGCTGTTTCTCTAACACAGTTACAGGAATGCTGAAATTCAGACACCAGCATCCTCAACATCACAGTAATAAAATACTGAGGCATAATACTGTTGAAAAAAAAATTAAATAAAACTTGTATTCATATGCATTTCTTATCTGTCAAGCTCTGTAGATAACAGCTTTAGGATCCATGTTATTAATCTGTTTGGTTTCATTTAGTTTAGGATGAGTGACCTCAGGTGGAGCAGTCGATGCTCTTCACAGGTTCGTTATTATTCTGGAGGTCTCTGCGGCGTGCGAGTCGCTGTGTCGGCGTAAGGAGCCGTGTCTAATGCGATATCGCAGCTCCTCTGCCCTGCAGCTCTGTGTTCTAATGAACGCCTTACTGGGGGGGGGGGAGCAGCTCACATTATTCAAAAGCTTCTCCTGTTCTCCTCCAGCTGTTTGTCTGGACCGGACAGGAACATGATCGTCAGGCTTTTTTTATAATTTCATGGTGGAATGAAGCGTGGAGGCTGCTGAAGAAAGCGAGTGCAGGCTGTACGGTGTTCCTGAGGTGTACTGACCCACAGCGGTGTTGGGAAATGACCAGCTGTGCTGTAAAAGCCCGAACACCACCGCGTGACCTGTGTTTCACGGCTCATTGGCTGTGCTCCTGATAGACATGACCACAAAGTCTGAACCACAGTGTGTGTGTGTGTGTGTGTGTGTGTGTGTGTGTGTGTGTGTGTGTGTGTGTCCATTAAACACAGAAAAGAATGACAAATATAGCACAAAATGTGAAGCACTACAGGGATTTAGTTAACCTGGGCTAGTTACCTCCCTGAATTATTGATTATTTTCCCTCCCTTGTTTATGTTTCTATAACTACATGCCCTGAAGTGTCTTCTGTTATTTAACAGAAATCTGTTAAATATTTTTATTTGTTACTCCTTTCTTAAAGTTGTCAGAAAGGTTACAGCCTTATCATACTGTACATTATATCACATAAATTGATAAATGTTTGGTGTATATTTTTGAGAGTTCGCTTTAATTGGAAAGAATTTACTTTACAGTATTTTCCACACAGTGTTTTTCAGATTTTTTCTTCCCTGTCAAAATTTGTATTATGAAAAATAATTATGTAAATAAGTTGATGGGTTTAAAACAGCACTGACTTATTTGTTTTTACCAACAACAAAAAAAATGCCTACCTATTTTTGAGCAAAAAAAAAAAAAAAAATTCTTTTCCTTGTTTTCTGTCTGACATTCTAGACAGGGTATATTTTCCATGCCACCAAGTTTGCAAGTGTGCTTCCCTGCCCTCTGATAGAAATGATATTAATCTTCCTTATCTTGTCACAAACTCCTGGCACCATCACCCCTCACCCCTGCCCACCCCCAAAATAACTGCAAAAAAAAAAAGTCTTACCAATTTCATGTTCTTTCAGTGGTGCTTTAAAAAATACCTGCATAAATTATGCAAATATATTGAAATCATAAAATATATCAAAACATAAAACATGTGGCTTTCGATCTTTACCAGCACCCAAAAGAAAGCAAAAAAAAGTTTTTTTGTTTGTTTGTTATTTGGTTATTTTTTAACAGACTTGAGAATATGCCTCTTCCAAATGGTTGAGATGTCCCTTCTTGGTAAAGTATGAATATATTTACAAATGCCAAAACAAAATAAACAAACAAAAATCCACATTATTTCTTTATTTAGATCCACTTTTATTTCTTGTGGCAACAACAGCATACTTCAACCAAGTGGTCGAAATGACTCGATTAAGTTAAGTTCAGCAGTTATTTCAAAATAACAGAATGACTCAAAAAGTGGAGGTTTTTTCAACGCTAGTGCCAGAGGACCACTGCCCTGCATATGTTTATGTTTTCTCAGCTTTCATCACACCTGATTCACTTTCAGTTCTCTTAACTGAAGTGGGTGCGATAGAGGAGGAACAACACTAAAATAATTAGAGCAGCTGCTCCTTCAGGCCTGGAGTGGAGAACCAGTGAGGTAACGATGCTTGATTGTGTAGAATCACATCCTTAACCCTCTGCTAGTTATATATATATATATATATATATATATATATATATAATTCTAAATATTATATATAAAATATATGCTTGTGCCAAGTGTAGTTTTTGTGTAAACCTCAGGGAAAGGCTTTATGCTCAAGCTGTATGACTGAATATAAATGATTATTTTACCAGGAACAGTTTCCAGGAACACATTAATCGATATAAATAAGATATATTTTTCAGGAATGACAATTTGTTTGCATTTATTTAATATATTTCATACAACTGTCAAAATTTCAAGACCTATTTCTGGTTAAAGTGAAATATATATATTTTTTGTTAGAAATAAGATAAATAGCTTCTCCTACTCTTTTTTAATTTTTTTTACGAAGCATAGTAATAATTCCTGGAGCAGAGTGTAATTTTGTCAGGATCGAGTTGCCGTCTCTTCGTGTCTGAATTGATTTCGTTGCATCACGTTACATCAGAAAGCAGGTCAGCCAACTTGGCTCCGTGACCAACGATGTAAACACAGCGAAGGGACAAACATGAGAAGGAGTCGATACGGCCGGCTCGATAACGTCTCGCAGCAGCAGGAGGACTCGCCGTGAGAAACTGGAAATAGGCGGCGCTGCAGGAGACGGAGAGCTGCAAGTCTCAGCAGCTCCGTTCAAACATTTGGAATTTTTATTTCCTGTTTAAATACATGAGATTTTAGAATGTGAGCTGGACACTAGCAAGTAGAGAGTCCTGCCTCTGGTGAGGTTAGCACTCTGAAGAACGGCTCTGATATACGCAGGGTTCTAGATAGAACCCTTACAGATTCCTAAAGAACCATTCCGCGTCAGGGTTCTAGTTATAAACTTTACAGGTTCTTTGCAAGGAGCGAACAAACAGAACCCTTGTACTGTCGACTTGTAGATAAACAGATTCCACCTGAGCGAGACCGGAGATCAGCCATTGGGACAAATTAAATAAACACTCATGTAGTTCTACTGTAAGTGGCGGCACGGTGGCTTAGTGGTTAGCACTGTTGTCTTGCACTTTCAGGGTCTGGGTTCAATTCCCACCCCAGGGTCTGTGTGCATGAAGTTTGCATGTTCTCTCTGTGCTTGGTGGGTTTCCTCTGGGTACTTCAGTTTCCTCCCACAGTCCCAAGACATTCAGATTAGGCTAACGAATTACTGGAGAGGTTCAATAAACACAATGAATTGATTGGTCACGATTAGCCTCCACGGTCCCAAGACGGACTACAGAGGTTCCTAGATGGATGAATGGATGGATGGATACTAAATAGAACCTTTAGAGGGACAAGAAACTTTTTAACCATCCTCACTCTTTTCCTTCTGTAAGCCCACCATCAGGCCTTGACCAGAAGAGAGCCAGGTTCCTCTTCGTGTGTCTCTGAAGGATATTTGTACCATTTTAAAGCACTTTGTGTTTCTCCTCTAAACACCACCACAATTCCTGCATTAAATCCTGACATCCTCTCAGAACCTCGTTAGTGAGCTCGAACCCTCCATAACGACACAAAATCATTTTCACTCAGTTTTAATTTCCATAAATCACACCTTTACTGTGATCCTCCCTGACATCTGGTTCTCTGTAATGGTGTGAGGAGGAGGAGGATGGTGTGTTTTCATTTCTGTTATGATGCATGGTTAATAAAGCACAATCCTTTATAAACAGCTCTATGAGATCAACACGGTCTCACACACACACACACACACACACACACACACACACACACACAGGAAGATGCTGTAAGACTAAAATAAGTGTTTTGATCTCGAATTCTGGCTCCTGATTAGTCAGAAGTGTTGATCAGTTTTCTCCACACATTTAGAAACGATGCCTTCGTCTCGCCGCCGAGCCGTGATGGGATTCCTGAGGGAATAACGTTGGTGTAATCCTGTGCATTCCTGTTCGCCGTTACAGGAAGTGACACGACGTGAAATTGTCCGTGTCGTGTCCTTATTTACCATCAGAAGCTAAGCAGGGCCGTGTAATGACAACGCTCGAGACACAACACAAGAAATCGATGCTTCCTCCCTCCTGTCCACACCAACAAAGCTTATTAGTGTTGATGCTCTATAAATCCCTCCACACTCCACTTTTTAATTTCCTGCTCCAGTGCACAGAACACGTCAGCAAAAAGTTGCCCTAAATATCCTCGTACTGTAAAAAAAAAAAAAAAAAAACAGTGTGGAACTTTAGCTGGAACAGGAACTGACTAGAAATGTTTTCTTTTACATTCCAAGTCTACTGAATGTTTTTTCTTCCTTTTTCAATGCAGGAATGTTGGTGTGATTAAAACTCTGAAGGTTAAAGAGGATACGATTAGCACTGATCGTTACTGAGCCTCTCTTTAAACACAGGACTACAGTATTTTGGGGGGTTTCTGATTTTTTTTTTCTTTCTGGTACCTAAAAACACACGTTGTACCAAGGAAACAGTTTCAGAAATGGTTCAGACAGTTCAAATGAAGGCTTTGACTGTATAATGAGGTCTCTCCATTTTTTGGAATTTGGAGAAAAACAAGTCTAATGAAACGAAGCAGGAAGTATTACAACCTGACAAAGGGTATTTTAGTGCATAGTTTCTCTGAGTCACAAATTGATTTGGTTATGCAAGTGTGAATTTTACGTGATTTAGCAAGATGCTACAAATCCACCTCCCACAGTTTTGTCACAATGGATAAATCAGTCTAAATAAGGAGTTTTTTTTTTTTTTTTTACTTTACAATTTAGTATCAATAATACATTGGTTGCATTTTTAATGAAAAATATAGCAAACACTTGCTTTGATTGTGATTTTCTAGTGAGTCACGGTCAGCAAACCGGAGTAAGGAAAAAAGGTGTTGAGTTTTGTTAAAACACAAAACCTTTCATTACAAAGTTTTACTTTGTTTCTATTTTTCTCAATAAATTAACTGCATTTGTATCCATCTTGGGCGCAGTGGTTAACACTGTCACTTAGCACCTTCAGGATGTGGGTTCGATTCCCATCTTAGGTCTGTGTGCATGGAGTTTGCATGTTCTCCCTGTGCTTGGTGGGTTTCCTTCACAGTCCCAAGACCTGCAGTTTAGGCTAATTGGTGTAATTTCCCATAGTGTGTGTATGTGTGTGTGTATGTGAGTGTGAGCCCTGCAATGGATCGACACCCCACCCAGGGTGTAACCCATCGTGTGCCGTAAATCTCTTGGGATATGATCCAGGCCCCCTGAAACCCCCCGTATACAGGATACACTAAAATATTAACATTAAAACCGATATAAAAGGTTGAGTTTATCACCTCGTCCTCTACCAGTTTCAGGTCGTCACCCAAACCCTTGACAACATACAGTAGCTTTATAATAGAAGTCCATGACTGCTGGGGAAGCTACAACGGAAAGACACTAAAACTCTATTTTCTTGGCTTTAACATTCTCCAAAAGTCCATCAAACTCATTTAGTTTGTTCCCTTGCAGGGGTTATTTTGCCCAGCAGTTTTCACGTCACTAATCATGTACAGTGTCAGGGAGAAACGATGCGACTGGCTCTGTATGGATGTGTCATGTTTTACTACTGTACGTTGCAATGCAGTCATTTACTATCACGTTTTGTCAAAAATCTTGCAGATTTTAAATTTTTAAAAGACTAATGTTTGGTAATTTTGAGATTATAAGTTATTATTGACAAAACTAAGGAAAATGTTTGAGAAAAAGTCAGAAACTGTTATTTGTCTCATTTTGCAGTGAAACCTTTCAAATGGCGCATGATGTCAAATTTCTGTTCCAAATGGGAGGCAAAGGTGGATACAAATGCAGTTAATCTCTTGAGTAAAGTGGAAACAAACAAATAAAAACATAAAAATGAGCCATTAAGAACCATAAACATGAAGTGTGGCTATGAAGCAGAGAGCGTACAGACTCCTCACACAGAAACAACGCAGCTACAACTAAAGCTCAACAAACGATGCTTATAGTTGCTCTAAAAACCTCTAACGAGTCACAGGTGGTAATTAATGAGACGCCACACATGCAGGGGATGATGGGAAGTGAAGTTCTGCACCTTTTTGAAGCTACCGCCGCTGTTAACTTTATTTAGACATACAGGATTATTTAACAACGGTCAGGGCACAAGTGTGCGTGATCACATAAACAACATACAGTATTTATAGGAATGATTCTGTAACCTGGGTCTCTGGACTGTATTTACAGAACAAGTTCCATCATGTCCACTCTGAAGCGAAGGCGAGGAAGGGAACTAAACAGAAACATTCATTTCTGATGTTCATTTATTTTTGTTTTTGTTTATTATTGCCTTAACAGTTCACATAGTGTATCTACCACCACACTTATGAGGAGGGAGTTTATGTCTAATTACTATTGTTTAGATAAATAAATAAATACATACATACATAAATAATAAATAAATAATCTCTGGAACATTTTTGTAATTTAGGCTCATCGTAATCATTCCTTATTTGAACTTTTTAAAATATATATTTATGACAAATTTATCATACGAGGATACAGTATGTGCTTTTGACTTCATTCAAAAATGAGAACAAAATTTTGGACAATTTCTGGCAAATAGAATTTTTTTGATTTAGACTAATTTTAAATACTTGTTCATAAACTCACAGCATTTCTACACACATGCAATTCTTTTACTTTTTTTTACTTTTTTTTTTACAAGTAATGTATAGAAGCAAAAACAAAAAAAAAATATGTTTGAACTTGAAATATAAAATGTTCTAGCTAAACAAACAGTAATAAGGTTTGCAAACAGGCTATAATAAATAATCTTATATTTGTTTTTTAAATAATAAAAGACAATTGATTCAAAATGACATATTGTCTGAATGTGTGTGTACTTCCACTATATATTTAATGAGGGGTCTTGATGTATAGGAGCAGCTGCTGAATAACAAAGTGTAAAGGTCAGTGGAATTTTTTCTACATATAAAAGTCTACATATATAATGTAAAAAAGTTTCAGAGATCTTCAGCTTCTTGGTTTGTCGTGTCTCTGATCTGATACGTGACATTAAATAACAGCGCGTTGGTCTTTCACTCAGTGACTCTGTCAATCATGCAATGCAGGAATCATTAGCCTTACACTGAAAAGGGCACCACACACACACACACACACACACACACACACACACACACACACACACACACACACCTACTTCTACATCTACTTTGTATAAAGGTCAGTGAAAAAAGTTTTCCCGGGGCAGCTCAGTGTCTTACGCCTCTGAGTTACTGATCAGAAGGTTAAGGGTTCAAGCCCTCGCTCCACCAAGCTGCCACTTGAGCAAGGCGTTTAACCCTGTTTGCTCTAGGTGGCGCTATATCCTGAAACAGCCTGCGCGCAGACCCAAACTAACACACTGAGATACGCGACGAAAAGAATTTCACTGTGCAGTAACGTATATGTGATAATATATAAAGGCTTCTTCATCATCATCTTCTTCAAAAGCACAAAGATTTAAACACTTTAATTTGCTCCTAATACACAGATATTTAAACAGTATAACGCCCCATGTTGACAAACACACCGAATCATTGTGTTGTTTTATGTGTTACATGTTATATGGCTTTTAAATCTTGCAGGAATCTGTCGAAATACACGAGACCGAGGACTTTAAACCCTCACATAGAATTGAAAAAAGAATTCTATCTTCATTTCAGCTGTCTAAAAGCATTGCTAATATTAGCCTTCAGCAATATTAGCAATATGAGCTAACCAAGCTAACCACCTAGCTAACTGCTAATAAGCTAACACGTGGATCTGCTGGAATTTCAGCTTTATCGACTACACTGCTTTATATCCTCCTGCTCACAATTTCAGGTTGTTTTTGTAAAAGCTTTGTGATTAGTGATGTCATAAAGTCTTATAAAAAGCTCCTAAACATGATGTAGATGTCAGAAATTACGTTTAAATGTGAACATACTGTAGCAACAACTCACAATTCACTCTTTTCATCACAGTTATTTAATAATACATCATGTTTCTGAGCTCTGGTCTCTGATTCGCTGTTCTATTCCTTTATCAATCGGCACCTGTTATTTATATTTCATCACAGCAGTTCATACTTCATAATAAATGCATTAAAATGGAAATATTTAATGCGTCAGGGTTTACATACTTAAGCACGTAGTCGTGTCCCGAGCCAGGATCAGGATCACGGGGGCAAAAATAAAGGGGCTAATCCAGGCGATTACATCACTCGTTCCATGGCTGCAACACAAATCCGGGTTTTAAATCCTTATTTAATCTGTGGTTGGTGTTAAAGTTGTGTTTATTCATCAGGGTGTAGAGAGTGTGTGACGGAAGCCGACCCATACGACCCGGACAGGCCTCGACTGAGGAAGAGCGTGAAGAGTGAAGAAGCCCGAGGTTTTATTCTCAGCTTTATAATTCAGTGTTGTTTCAGATTGAGTAACGAGAGCAGGGTGGCTAAATAAATAAATAAATATGTAAACAAACAATCCAATAACAGGTCAAATTAGATAAATAACAATATAGCTGCAATTCAGAGGGCCAAGCACTTTCACACACTTTGACACATTCACCAGGTGTCAGGACAACGTCTAGACGTCTACACATGTGCACGATGTCTCAAGCAGAATGTTTGCTAGACACTGTAGGACAACATCGTTTTGCATCCCTGATAACATACAGTATGTTCTTAAAATGTGTTGCCATTTTGTCCCTAATTTTACATGAAGGAAATGCAAGTGACCTAAATTGTGACCTGGAGGGGGCGCTGTCTTACAATACACTTCAAATGCTTAATGATAGCTGGAGGTAGCTGATGGCCAAGTCAGTCACCTGCCCTCAACGCAACGGAGGATGCTTTTCACTGAAGACAAGACTGAAGGCAGAAACACCCACAAACAAGCAGCTCGAGGGAGGAACCTTTTGAATTTTGGTCATATCCATGAGTTTCAGACTTCAGGCAGTCGTTAGCTGCGAAGGATTTCCATCCATGTATTAAAGCCAATCATTATGTTTGTAGCTATGTTAGTTTGTTCTGTTAATTATGAGCCACTAAAAAGTGGTGTGCGTATAAAAACGGCTGTAATCCCTGAACGGTTAATGCCACACTTTTGTCAAAACCTTGGAATTTAAGCTCAAAGTCTTGATGAAAGTGTTTCATTTGACATTGACATGAGATTGTTTGTGTAAGCCTGCTAATAAATGATATCTACTGCATATACTTTAAATAAACTGGTGCTGTTTTGGTTCAAACATCTGACTTGTTTTAACTTCTATTTATGTTTCTTAGCAACCAATGTTTCTTGCAGTTATATTAAAGTAATCAAATGTTATTTATTGAAGGTCACACACTGAGTTGTGTTTAAGAAAGCCCTTAATGTAATCTCCTGTGTCTTATTCTTTAGCTAACTACAGCTAAGTGAGAGTAGCTAAACCGTAAGCAGCTAGCTTGACACTAATATTTCTCTATAAACTCTCTTCAGGTAACGTCACCTCCGAGACTCGTGAGATCCGAGATGATGGACCAGGGTTAACGTCTGGAGAAGTTTTATATATATATATTTATAGCCATGTTTTTTATTTTCTGCTCTGGGAAAGAAAATGCAATTAAACAGGAGAGAGGAAATGAGAACTGAGACTCGGCTGAAGACGGAGACGGAGACGGAATATCTGAGAGAATTTATGAGCGAAGGGAAGAAACACACACAGCGGACTCGGAGTTCTGTACATGAAGGACAAGATGTTGCAAAAGTGAAATGAGGTCAAACAAGAACAGTATGTGTGTGTGTGTGTGTGTGTGTGTGTGTGTGTGTGTGTGTGTGTGTGTGTGTGTGTGCGCGCACGCACATCTCAGGAGGAAGGAAAAGATGTTAGTGCGAAAATTTTCATCCTGCCATCTACAGCATCCCTCGATCCCAACATCAATATCCATGAGCGCTTCCATCTCGCGCTATAAATACACAACACGGCACTGGAGAGACAGCAATCAGCCGGACACACCATCTGTCTCTCTCTCTCTCTCTCACACACACACACACACACACACACACACACACACACACACACACACACACACACACACATTAAAACTACCAACTAACACCAGGGCCAGAGCGAGAGAGCGAGAGAGAGCGAGAGCACTTACTGTAGCTTTCTAGAGCGGTTTTATTTTTTTGAACGCTTTCTAATTGGGAAAAATTGTAGGTTTTGTGCACCACTCGAAAACTTTACACTTCAGAAAGGTTTTTTTTTTTTTAAAGGAAAGTAAAAGTTTGTTCTCCTTTTGTACAACCCATACTGAGAAGCAAAGCACACAGCTGCAGGTGTAACCTTTACACAACCATTAAAGAACTTCTAGAGATAAACAAATAGATCCTAAAGAATTTGTTAAAGGTGGCACTGTGGCGTGGTTAGTGCGGTTGCCTCGCACCTCCAGGGTCCGAGTTCGAATTCCACCTCGGTGTGTGCGGAGTTTGCAGGTTATGCTGACTGCCGTTCCCAAATTGCCCCCAGTTGGTGTTTGTGCCCTGCGATGGATTGGCACCCCGCCCACTGCCCCAAGTCCCCTGGGATACGCTGTAGACCTCCTGAAAGCCTGTATTGTTTTTTAAGCTGTAAGCTGGAATGCTATGAGTACGTTGTTACACGAAGTAAGAACCAGGATTTGGTTTCTTCAAGGGTTCTGTGAAAAATAAAAGTTTGTAAAGGTTTTGTTTCTAAACCAGCAAAAGGAAAAAAAGGGCACGTAATGTACATGAGCCTTAAAGAACCATTAAAGACAGTGAATACTGCGTTTTTCTCTGAGTTTATACTTCACTAAAGGTCTTTAATGGTATTTTAAGGATGGTTAGACGTGTAAAGGGTCACTGCTCCTCCTGTGTTAGTGCTGTCTGATATAAACATGTGAGTCAACTCCGCCGCAGTGTTTAAAGTTAGATTAAGGATGTACATTTTCAAAAAAGATAGATAAAAGAAAGTTTATATTAGTGACTATAGTCCCTACAGTAGCTCGGTGCCTCGGGTGTTGGAGTGCTGATCAGTACGTCGCCAGTTCGAGTCCCGACACCGCCGGGCTGCCACTGTTGGACCCCTGAGCACGGTCCTCCACCCCCAAGTGCTCAGATACAATCGGGCGCCGAGCTGAAACGCGACCTCGTAAGTAAGTGCCACAGAAACGACGTCTGTACGTCCAGGGTGGGGTGTGCAGTACCTGTCGCCCCGATGTGCCGGATAGCATGTGGACGGTCCGTATCTCTATAACCCTACCATGGAGAACTTTCCTTATTTCTGACATTACAGACTCTTTGAGAAGTGTCCTTAAGGGTTTAATGCAAAGTTTCTGCTGCCAGCTTTCTAAAGGAGTTCGACACTTTTTTAGGCCGCGGTCTTATGCACAGGATCCACTCTTCAGACAGGGTTCCTCAAGGGTTAAGAGGAAACTTTACTTTTTTTGAGCGCTGTCCGACATGGACAAGCTTTAATGAACTCTAAAGAACTCTTAGCACAGATGTTTAGATGTTCTGAAGTGTTCTTAGCCCTGGAAGTCTCTAACAAAAAGAAGCAGATCCTCCTCCTGATCTGATTTTATGTTTATTTTTTGGCTCAGCTTAATTTTTTATTCCTTTCCAAAAACATTTATACAGTAAATTCCTGCGAGTTGGAGGTTTGATTATAATCTCATGTACGCGTTCTCTTAAGGTTCTTGTGTCTAGCGAGCGTCTCGCACGGCGAGCGAGGACCGGTGACAGAACTCGGAGATAAAAAAAAGTCGAGCTGGAGAAGACGTGAGCGCTGGAGTGTAGAGACAGAGAGATGAGTTTGTCGAACTCCAGCTAACAGACGAGTGCTTTTATAATCCTCCTTTCTCTTTCCTGTTCCTCACACAGACTGACAAAGTCTGTTCACAAATCCGTTTAACACTTGGGGTAAAGTTCAGGGTTCTCCGTTTTTAATCCCACCAAAAAATCGTCCTCACTTTGAGAAATCTCAGCTCAGAAAGGAAAAAAAAAAAAAAAGATTTTCTCTTCAAACTCAGGCGAGCGCTCGGCCGATACAAAGCGACTTCAGAGACGGAGAATATTTTGCGGGTTTGGGTCAGCGGGGTGGAGAGAAAAGGTTCTCCGAGGTGCTTCTCTGCAATTCTTTACTTTTTGGTCAAGGCGACGTGGAGGGGAAAAAGCGAGCAGGCGCTCTGAGATGGAGCCGAGCGGAGGGAGAAGTCTGAGAGCTGAGAAAGAGAAAAGTTTTACGCGGCCAACACACACTGATCAATTATTCTCAGTGCTGCGGTCAGTGGATGGCGCTAACGCCCCCGAGTCTGGGGTTAAAGCGAGAACTCTGACGTCTTCGAGAGAAATCTTTGGTTTCTGACTCGCTTCAGGAAATCTTTCCAGTTTTAATAAAGTTTTACAAATTACACCGTCTAAGGAGGTGAAACAATAAAACAATATGGTGGCGAAGTGGGCGGAGCCACAGAAAGCGTCGTCGTCGTCTCAAAGGTCCGGGATTCGATCATGACTCAGGGGTACCATCCGCCCAGCGCTCCTGGGATAATCTCAACCTTAACTCTTGTGCAGTGACATCATCGTGACCTCAAGGAGGGGGCGTGGCTTATTTAATTTACGTGCACTTTCCACGTAACTGTGTCCTGTAATTAATCAGCAAACCGCTTTCACCTTCGTACGATCGATCAAACTTATCTGACGCAACAAGCACTTAAGTATGCTGATTACATAGGTTTTATTTAAATTGCTTTCTAATTACAAACATTTTAATCACATTACATGCTAATTAAACACGTTTTAATTAAAGACACGTCGAAGACGTCCTTCTCTTTTTCCCGATAGAAGAAAACAGAGTCAAGTGAGATTGTAATCTCTCTGGGATTTTTCTCTCTCTGCAGCTTTGATGTGTCAGAAACACTGAAGTGATGATGTAATGCGTGATGTGCGAGCAGTGGGACAACACTTCCCCCTGTCAGGCCAGCACCGGTACTGCACCGACTTTCTCTCTCTCTCACTCTCTCTCTTGAGGTATCACTGTTCTAATCCATCAGAGCAAACCCAAAACCTAGAACCAGATATTTGATTACATTTTTAGCTCTTTCTCCTTAACTATTGTTTATTTCTCCAGATTTTACACAAATATGTTAAATATCTTAAATGTAAAATAATATAAATTTAGGCTTGGCTGTTTTTTTAAATTCTACTGTATTATACATTTAATAAATGTCTAGTTTATAACATATTGTACATTTAAGACATTAAAATATTTACTTAATCTTGAAAAATAAAAGATAAGTGAATATAGAAAACTACTTTATATGATAAATTTGAAATTATATATAAAATTATTGATTTACTTTTACATAAAATTATTGCAAATGAAAGATATATTTTTTAAATGCATCAAAGTGTATTTTGTCTGATTTTTCAATTTCCTGTGTTTTTTGTTTTGTTTTCTGCTTTATTTTTGCATGTTTTATTATTATTTTTATTATTATTATTGATATTGATATTTGGAAATAAAATCTCACAAACCTTTCCCTCAGCACTCTCCAACAAACAAGACATATTTGTTCTTTCCTCATTTACTAATTTGAGCATATTTCATTTCCTGAGGGAAATTTTTTTTTTATTAAAACAGGAGGTGCAAATACTTCTGATTGGAAGTCAATGTGTAGTTTTTTTCCTGAAGCTGTGTGTGATTTAGAAATGTAAAAAGCCCAGAATGAACTACCTCAAGATATATTTCACGCACACACAAACACTCACTCACACACACACACACACACACACACACACACACACACACACACACAGTGATGTTCCACGGAACCACAGCTCCCTCTGGTGGCCAATGAACTAATCCTGATAAGAAATGTGTTTATTTAAATTCAATTCATTCAATTCAATAATTAATGGTATTAGATTAGATTTATACTAATATTAACCTCTGAATTTATGAATTGCGTAAAATATATATATATTTTTTTTTAATTATGAAATATATATGTATATACTATACTATTATTTACAAAATATATAAGGCATATTTATCTTTAAGTGAAAAGGTTTCTATATATTTTTTTCAATATTCTACAGTTTTTTATTGAATGTTTCGAGTTATTATATTAAATATCACTCAAAATGTTTAATTCATTTAAATAATTTACAGCTGTATGCAAAAGTTTATGCACCCCTGTCCAAGTCTTATATTATGTTAAAAGTAAAGTAAATGTCAGGGATAACCTCTAGAGGGCGCCAAAGCGCACTGAGTCTTTTGTTTTGTAGTTTGTTTCGTTTTACTTCATTTCCCAGTTTGCACCTCGGTCAGGTGACGTGGGCGCTCACCTGAACCGAGTTGGTCATTAGTTTCTTTATAAATAGCTTGTTTTAGTTCTTTTGAGTTGTCTAGCATCTGTTGATTTCACCCGGTAAAAGTCTGTGAGTCTAGTTGTGTATTTTGTGTCCGTTTGTGTATATCGTTTCCGTTAAAACCTGGTCCTCTGCGTTTATGCCTCGCACCCCGAAACATGACAGAATGCTAGACCGTAAAAGAGGCATAGCAGAGGAGCCCTTCCTCCGGGAGATTCTTTTGGGGGGGGGGCAACAATGTTTGAAGCTTGAGAAACCGACGCGGAGAGCAGGAGGAGAACCAAGCGGCGTAGTGGAAGGCGGAGAAGGAAACCTGACAGCAAGGAGCAGGAGGAGCTGAGACGGCAGCGTGACTGGGATGGCTGCCGGCTGGCGATACGGCGCACGCCGTTCAGGGGTGGCGCAGCTCGGGGTGATATGAGTCCCCGCACCGACCGGAGTGCAGAGACCGGGAGGTCCAGATTCGGCGGTGACCAGGGTGGAGGGACACCCCACAGCGTGCGGCTACAAGGAACGGCGTGTGGGCGGTATGCACAGCCGGGAGCAGCCACCCAGCTAGAATGGAGCAGCGTCGGGCGGAGCGCGAATGAAATGAAGGGCGCATTCGTAACCTGCAGGAGCAGGTAGCTGACCTCCAGGAACTGCTGATGCAGCTGCGCCTCGAGGAAGATCCAGACCTGCCACCTCCTTTCCCTCGTTACAGCGACGACGAAGACGGTGAGGTCTACTACATGCCTTTCAACGATGACAGCGGCGAGCTCTACTATCTGTTGTATAGCCTCGACAATGAAAGCCAGCTCGGCAGTGGTGACGATGACGGCGAGCTCCCGCTGCTGCACCGCGCCGCCGAGCACAGCGACCTCCCGCCGCTGCACCGCGCCGCCGAGCACAGCGACCTCCCGCCGCTGCTCCGCGCCGCAGAGCACAGCGAGCTTCCCTTTCCTCCACCGCCGTCATGCGCCACAGAGGACCGCGAGTTCCTTCTTCCTCCGCCGCCGCCGCCTTCAGGCGCCGCCGAGGGCAGCGAGCGTCTTCTTCCTCCGCCGCCACCTTCTTGCGCCGCCGAGGACAGCGAGCTTCCCCTTCCTCCGCTGCCGACGTCACGCGCCGCCGAGGACCGCGAGCTTCCCCTTCCTCCGCCGCCGACGTCACGCACCGCCGAGGATAGCGAGCTTCCCCTTCCCCCGACGCCGCCTTCTTGCGCCGCCGAGGACAGCAAGCTTCCCCTTCCTCCGCCGTCGACGTCATGGGCCGCCGAGGACAGCGAACTCACTTCCGCCGCCGCCGTCTCTCAGCGAGGAGGACAGCGAGCTCCCTCTTTCGCCACCTCCCGGCTTCATCGAGGAGGACAGCGAGATTCCTCTTCCTCCACCGCCGCCATCCTACGTCATTGAGGACAGCAAGCTTCGTCCGCCGCTGCCGTCCCTCAACGAGGAGGACAGCGAGCTTCTTCCGCCGCCACCCTGCACTGGAAAGGACTGCCCTCGTTCTCTGCCTTCGCCGCCCTATGTCAACGAGGACGGCGTGTGTCCTCCGTCTCCGTCTCCCCGCTTCAATGGGGGCATCAGGCCATCAGGCCCACAGGACATAAGAGCCAGCCTCTGGTTGAGAGGGGCAGACATTGGACCCTGGGGGGATGCCCTGGACCTCCTGTGGCACCCCGGAATTGCGCCCTTTGAGGGGGGGGGTTATGTCAGGGATAACCTCTAGATGGCACCAAAGCGCCCTGAGTCTTTTGTTTTGTAGTTTGTTTCGTTTTACTTCATTTCCCAGTTTGCACCTCGGTCAGGTGACGTGGGCGCTCACCTGAACCGAGTTGGTCATTAGTTTCTTTATAAATAGCTTGTTTTAGTTCTTTTGAGTTGTCTAGCATCTGTTGATTTCACCCGGTAAAAGTCTGTGAGTCTAGTTGTGTATTTCGTGTCCTTATACGTGTTTTGGTTTGTTTTATTATCACAGTATTTGTTTGATTTCCCTGGCTGTTTTTGTTAATAAAACATCATTGTTTCCTTTAAAACCTGGTCCTCTGCGTTTATGCCTTGCACCCCGAAACATGACAGTAAAAATATTGCAAAATATTATAATATCTAAAAACAACAATAATAACAATAATAAATACATTAATGCAGAATTATTTCACATTTAATAAAATAACTGGAAATGTGCATGTGCAATGGTTTAGACACCACCGTTGTCAGATATCTCAGATTGGAAAAGCTTTTTGCAGGAAGTTATAAATACCTTTTCTTTAATAAATTGATCAATAAATAGTAATACATGTTTTTACAGAACATCATGGTTCTGCATTTGAGAAGCTCCGAGCTGTTTCTCTTAAATGGAAGGGATGTTCCAGAAGCTTCAGATTGTGTTTCTTGAAGAAGCTGCTGGTGCATTTTTGATTTGTTGCACTTCATCGTTCTGTTGAACTGTAAAACCTTCATTCAGCCTCCAGAACTTGCTGATGTTTGACTCCATCTACTCCTGAATTGTTTCCTGAGTGCCAGACAACCACAAACCACAAGAGCTCCTCATTCAGGATCTACACCAGGCAGGATGCGTTCTTCCTCCAAACACACTTCTGCTGAAGAGTTCTGTTGTCTAGGTTTGGTGTCACGTTCTTCCATGCAGATCACAGACAGTAGAGCAGAACGTCACACGCCGCTCCTCAGGTGAAGCTTCCTGCAGCTCCGTCGTGTTTCCTCTCAGTCCTGCACTCAGTCGGTTTGATCTTCTGCTTGATCTTTCAGATCCTGCCCTGACTCTCGCCTGCTGTTTCTCTCACTGACATTTCAGACAGAGCTGCGAGCTGGAAGTGCTTTGATCTTTTTTTTTTTTTTTTTTGTATCCGTCTCTGTTTTGTAGGCGTTAGACGGCTTCATCTTCAGATCCTCAGTTTCAGCACCAGATGTCACGAGTCTAAGGATTTATTACGCTCGGGATTTCTTAGTCCTCATCACCGGTCCTGACCCGAGTCACAAGTCCTAATGAAGCAATTAAGACCTAAGGAGTTAATTAAGCTCTGATCAGTTTGATTTTTATGAAAAGTTAATTTAATATAAAGTAAGAATGCATGAACTAATTTGCATTAAAAAAAAAGCTTATGTTCAATTCTTTTAATTTGGAAATTATTTCTTGTTTTTTTTGAGGGTCTAGTGAAGAAATTTTCATATACAACTGTATATCCATCTTAAACTGTTTATTATTATTATTATTATTATTCATTTGAATTTAAAAGCATCACTTATTTATTGGCTCAAGCAAATTATACTGACAAAATAATAATAATAATAATAATAATAATAATACATTAAAAAAAAACTATTTAAGGAAATGTACTATGTACTGAATTTTCCAGAGGGTCTTTAGCGCCCCCGTGTGTCCACTCTGGACACCGCACTGTGTTTGAACATGAATTCTTTTAATGGTTCTTTAAAGTGAATCTATAAAAACCTTTAATATCTCAGCAAATTCTTACACATAATTTGAACATCTCCTTCAATCGTCTCGATTCGATCCCAAAAAGAAAATAAATCACACCACCGAGTCGCTGCACTTCTTGTTTTTTTGTGATTAATACAACATTTATTGAAGATGAACAGTTCATTTAGACACAAAATTTTTGTGATAAAAAAAAAAAACAGGAAATGAAATAAAAAAAAACAAGCATTTTTAAGGACTCGGACGTGTTGCGCGGTACGTGACGTCCGAGTGAAGTTCAGTGAGCGGGCGAGGAGGTGAAATCCGTTTCAGCAGAAAATATCTACAGTGCGTTAGGGAGGAGAGACGTCAGAGAAGCTCTCTTCGGGAGACGTCCATACGTTATTGAGTTCTGAGAGGAAGTCGTGTCGGCACTGAACTTCTTATTAAAGAGACAGAAAACTGGCGAAGTCATAATGTTGTGGTAAACATCGAAACACAGATACAGTACTGCATGAATAAAATTAAAAAATGAAAGAAAAAAAAGCAAATATATAAAAAGCAGAGAAACGGAAATTATCACGTTTATATTAATAACTTTATTAGACATTATTTTAACTGATGCTGCGCTAAATGCGGATTACGTATGTTTTTTTTTTCTATTTTATCTGAGCCCGAGCGCTCCACACGCCGTTAATACGACATCGTTATACGATTACAGTCTACGCAAAGACGTTAGGAATTTCGTAACAAATCAAATTTTACTTGCCCCGAGTTCAACGAGGTCAAAAAGTCCTCTTTAACCAAGTTTTACCTGCAAAAATCATCTCTTACACTAAAAGTCCTAACCGCATTACCGTAATGACTTCCCCTTTAACTGGATTCTGATCCAATGTACAGAAAAACAAACCTCGTTACCCGAGACGTCACCGACGCCCGTACCTTCTCAACGAAAATTCATTTTTTCCTTCGATAATGTTTGTGTCAATTAGGCAGAGACGCGACATTAGCTGGGGGTGAGTCAGGATACAATCTCACACACACACACACACACACACACACACACACTTGGTAAGCTTTACATTGTACATTAACGCTACATAAGAGAGAGACGCGGATAACAAACAAGGATGTGAGAGCGATATACACTGAGAGTTTAAAGACGGCGGTTTTGTTTGAAAGACATCGCAGACGTGTTTAACGACGTGAACGCAGTCTTATGGACGTCACCTTAAACACACAGCACTAATAACAGCTTCTAGAATAAACTGTAAACACACACCGATCAGCCGTGACATTAAAATACATTTGCATTAAGACCCCTGTCACCAGGGTGGCTCGGGCCCTTGGGGGGCGTGGCTCTGCAGGGGCTCTGGGGGCAGGGGGAGGAGCGTGGCACCAGGACGTTTGCAGTGGATCCTTCGGGTGCTCTGGGGTGGGTGCGGGGCCTCTGTGAATCGGACGTGTTTCTCCGGCGCATCCCACCGGGCCGGATTGGTTCGGGATCTGGGGAGTTTGGAGGCGGGTTCAGGGACCTCGGCTCTTGGCCTGCTCCCCGTGCGTGGTGGTGTCTTTCACTTCCAGCATGGGCGTGGCTCACCTGGTGTTGGTGTTAATGTAACGGTTGATCGGTTAATGTTTTACCAAAACAAATAATAAAATCCTGGTAAAAATACTAAAATAATTGAAATGTTTGAGAAGAAGTCGATAAGATCGCTGATGTTAAACGGCTCTAGAATGGCAGGAATGTGTGTTCATGTACGTGGAAACAAAACAAGATTTTAAAAAAGTATTGTTTTTTTAGTTAAAATTTTTAATGATATACTTAGATTAGCAATTTTTGTACAAAATAAAAATTTTTTGAAAACCCAAACGAGCGTATGTATGTGTGTGTGTATGTGTGTGTGTGTGTGTGTGTGTTTAAGAAAAGAGTTTGTGTTGTTATTCGGTTAAAATCAGTTTAGCGTTTAAAGTAAAAATAAGGAGCGGGAAGAACCATACACACACACACACACACACACACACACAGGATAATGATGTAATGTTTCTGCCTCGAGTTGACATAAAGAATACAGTTGGCTGCACGGCATCTAAAACAAACAAACAAACAAAAAAAAAGAGTTCTGGAAGAAATCAAAAGTGGCGTGGTGTTTGTGTGCGTTTGTGTGGGTGTTTATGTTTGTGTTTATGTTTGTCGTCGTCATGA
Source organism: Clarias macrocephalus (assembly GCA_011419295.1). Taxonomy (NCBI): domain Eukaryota; kingdom Metazoa; phylum Chordata; class Actinopteri; order Siluriformes; family Clariidae; genus Clarias; species Clarias macrocephalus. Next base: position 52,936 of record JAAGKR010001989.1, on the reverse strand, counting down.
TAAACTTTGATGTCAATGAACAGAATGAAACAAAACAGATAACAGAAATCGAACTCTCTGACTCAGAGACGAGTAAAGATGAAGATCTGCAGTGAGGATGAGGATGACGAGCCTCAGAGTTTCACACAGACGCTTTCAAATAAATTCCAGATGTTTCAGTTTATTTCTCCCGACCGCGGAGACGCAGCTGCTCAGGCAGTGTTCGGGATCATGTGCGAACGCTACATCAATGTTTTCCAACATTTAGTCTGATCTTCGTTACGTTATGTTCTTGGTGAAGCTTGCGGACCTCGTCTGGACCTGTTGAAGTCACTTTCAGAATCGATTTACAATTAAAATCGTTACGTTGTCCAGTCACAGAGATACCGCCTGCACCGGATGAACCAGGACAAGGAGAGAAGACGACAGGTTGTGTTCAGAACTTCAGCTCCTGGTTCTCCTTCCTCGTACGTTGTGTGTTAGCTGAGTTTACCTCTTCCACGACTTCATATCGGAATTTTTTTATGAAGCAGTCTAACTCACCAAGCGCGACTCTTTGTTCATGTTCATTTCGGTTCAACTAAGAAATCTGATCTTGAACTTTACTCTGTTACCATAGCAACACTCAGCGTAATTATTTCTTATGTAGGATTTATGTAGGATGAGCGCTATTTTATTCACTCAAGCAGCTCAAGTTTACGCAAGTCCTTAATGCTGATTATGTTTCCCGCAATGCAAGAATCAAATGTAAATAATAAAAATTAATTTGTTTAATGTTTTAGTTACATTCCGATGTTCTGACTTCACGCTCTGTGATTGGATGAAGCCGCAGACGGTTATTAAATATTTATTTATACTGTATTATTCTGATTCTAAAATGATGTTTGTTGTTGGTCTTTAGGCTGCTCGCGGCACAAAACAGCGTTATGTTGATATTAAAAATACCGTGAGTCATGTAGCGGCGAATAAACATGCAGATGACGACAACAAATCAGTGCAATGTCAAATTAATTAAATTTAAAAATTTTAAAAAGACCTCAATTTGATCCTTTTCTCTGGACATGAAGTAAACTTAAACGTCACTTACATGTGTGTGTGTGTGGGTGTGTGTATAAAAAAGAGAGATCTGTTACTTCACATTTATCCTTAGACACGGAAAACAATTAAGATTTTTTATTTATTTATTTTCTTAAGCAAGCGATATGAAACGCGAAACAGAACGACGCAACGAACCGATAAAGAAAATCTATTCGCACTGAGACACAATCGGGGAAAAACAAAAAAAGTTTCTTTTAGAAACCTAAGATTGCTCTTTTTCATTTCATATTAACTGTTTTTTTTTCTCTCTCAGAGGTAGAATAAAGAATGAAAAGAAGTTGAAGAATAATAAGGGTCGGTCGGTCGGTGGTGATGACGATGAAGTTGCTCACTACGGATCCAACCCGAGTGAAAAACATCAGTACCGTTTTTTTTTCTCTCTTCTTTTTTTTCTTCTGTTTTTATTCCAAATGTTCAGCAGTAGAAAGAGAAAGTGAAAGAGAGAGTGAGAGAGAGAGAGAGAGAGAGAGAGATGGTGTGATGGTGTGTATAGTGTAGTGTATTGTTGTGTTGTGTGTTTTCGTGTGTGTGTGTGTGTGTGTGTGTGTGTGTGTGTGTGTGTGTGTGTGTGTGTGTGTGTGTGTGTGAGTGTGTGTGTGTGTGTGTTAGTTTTAGTTAGACGTGTCAGACTGAACACTTCCTGGTCCTTCTGTAGGTGAAGTTACAGACGATGGAGTCGGTGCATCCTGCCAAACTCCGTTAGCCTAAAACACACACACACACAGAGAAATATGCTTACTCCAACAACCCAGTTACAGATATTACAAAAATAATAAACACATTAAAAAGAAAATTCCTCTCAGTTTTCTCCACAGTTACTTGCGTAACTTTTAAGGAAGGAGTCTCCAGTGTCAGAGATAAAGCTGTATGTTTTTGGGAGCTGCGAGGTTTTCTTTTGTCTCGTTAACTCCGAGAGTGAGAATAAGGAAGAGAGCGACTCACACGAGAGCAAGAACTTACTCGTGTGTCAGGAAGTGTACTGACACTGGAGACTCCTTCCACGAATAAACACCTCCTGTGTGAACAGTTGCACACTTCTCTTTGTTATACAGTAGCGTTTGATGAATGACTCCCCGTGAATGAATGAGCCGTTACTATGTTAACACTGTTTTATTATAGGTTTATTATAAGAATTAGCCTTATTTCTGGAACGGGAATGATTTTCCTAGAAAGTCCGCATAATCGTCGCCGCAGTCCTCCAGAGTTGGCACTGAGCTCTCACTCACAACACACAGAACCTCTCTGTTCTCCCGGCGCTTTGACATCACACACTGTTACTGCTGAACAGTGAAGTCAGAGTTTAACATTCAAGACGCCAGTTCATGACAACAACTACATAAAATTTACTGTGTTTGATGACATACATGAATCTTTTGTTTTTGTTGTTTATTTATTTATTTTCGGATTTCTATTTTGACGCAAACTTTATGACAGCATCACAGTCTGACACGGGTGTTTAGATGTTTCAGGTGTTCTTAGTGGCGTCCGCGCTAGCTTAGTGCTAAATCAGTGCTAATATTTCGCTCCTCTTAATGACATGTTGAAATGAAGAAAGATCTGCTCTTGTATTTTGCCTCCAGTTTCCTGACAAACAGGTGTAATATAGATTCCTTTTGTTTTTTGTTAGCGTTAGTGTTGTTCTTGTCTTCCTCATGGGTCTGATATTAACGTTTACTCTCCTGTGTTCTCTTTCTCTGTCCTTCTCTGTCTGTCTCTCACAGTCTCTTCTCGGACAGACATCCACACTACCTCCACTCTTTGCTCTGGTGGTTTTCACCAGGACGTGTTAAAATTTTTCACGTTCCTTGTAGTTACAGATGTACATGATGTGCCTGCGGCTCTCCTGACGTTGGTAAGCGTATCATAACTTGTTCGGTCGTCTTCGCATTTTAAAACTTTACAATGATTCAAGAAGCAACAGTACAGTTTACTCTTGTGCAGGTGTGAGGATCATTTTAGTTGGTCATATTGTATTTTTATAGATTTTTACTTCTCATCCTTCACACTTTTTTGTAAATGTTGTAAATGTTTATTATTTTGTAATTATTGTTACGGAGTAACAGAGGTTTAAATTTCATTACATTTTAATTCAATTTTATTTTATTGCATCATCTTTGGCTTAATTTTATCTTTTTGTGTACAAGTTTAATTTGCAGTGTAATTCTATTTTTTCTGCATCATTTTGAACACCAGAAAGCAAACAAACATGTTTGAGTCATATTTATTTTCATATTATTTAACATAATTGAACCATTGTTCCTGAGGGTGTATGATCCCACACACACACACACACACACACACACACACACACATCAGAGGAAGTGAATCGATTAACAGAACATGACACTGAATGAACAACAGGACGAGTCGCTTTTCAGGGTTCTTTCTTCCTGTCTTTTTTTTTTTTTATCCTCCAGACAGACGATGAAAGATCCAAGCGATCACGTGCGCTAAAGGCTACAGGAACAGCAGTGTAATGAGGAGCTAAAATAAAAGAAGGCCGTTTCACACTCCCTGGCTGCCTAAAGAGCGCTCGGGGCATTAATAACCCGGTTCAGAAATGGCGAAAAAAAAAAAAAACCCTCACACAAAACAAAGCCTTTAAAACGAGCTTTGGCAGCCTCTTATTTTACAAACCTGTTATTTCAGTCGGAGGCAGTGTGTAATCAAAAAAACCCTTTTAGTTCTTCAGCTTTGGTGACAATCGATGTGTGTTTTAAAGCCGTAATTACAGCGGGGGGGCCGGAGGAGGAAAAAAAAGAGGAAGAAAGAGCGCCGCGGAGCGTAAACGCTCAGTACGGAAGGCCGTCATTAGCCGAGAGACATGGAATAAGTGATCTGAGGAAATAATACAGGAGGGAAAAAAAGACAGAAAGGAATTTATTTCATGCTGAGATGCCGGGTCTGTAACGCTCCGAGGATTACAGTGTAACGGCACTTTATTATTAAACTGCCTCGTCAGATTACTTTAGTATTTTAACTAATCATTTAGATTTTTTTTATTTTATTTTTATTTGACTAACTTATAGTTACTATGAGATTTATTAAGCTGCTATAAAGATTTCCACTTTTTAACTTTTCTTTCCCTCATAAGGATCAGACCAGAATTCTGCTGCCCTTTATAAATAATAATAACAATAATAATAATAATAATTTTTAAACTGCATTGTGTGATTTAGATAATTGATATAAATGTAATTATATAAATATAAATTTATATAATTAAAAAATAAATTGCAAATGTATAAATAATGGCCGATTTATTAAGCTGCTGCAGACTGAAGACTTAAATTTTTATTTTAGATTATTAATATTATAATATTATATATTTTTATTATTATTTAAATGAAGAATCAGACAATAATTCTGATACGCTTCATATTATTATTATCATCACTATTGATTTAATTTTATCTTTCAATAAAGCTTTAAAAATATATTATATCCTGAAAAAAATATTTTATATATTTATATTTATTATGATTTGTTTTTTTAATTATCTGTTTAAATATTTTTTTATCTTATTATTAATTATTGTGAAAATATAACAAAATTGGAGGTGCTAAAATACAGAGATAGATCTATCAAATAATAAATTAAAAATGACAGACTATGAGAGTGAAATAAAAAAAATAATAATGAAAAACAATGAAAGATAAGTAAGTTACAGTACGGCGATGTTTCTAACTCTGCATGTGTTCAGATTCAAGCTCATGTTCGAAAGCAATTATCGCACAGCTGGCATCCATGAAATGATTCTGATTAACCCCCAAATAAAGACCAGCTGTTTCTGCAGAGGTTTTCTTCACAGGTTCTTTGTTTGTTTGTCTGCTGAGGCCACAAAGAGCTTACAGAGCGTGTCCAGGATCTCACTGTGGAAATGTACTGATCACAAGGCAAGTGGAAAACAGTCTCTCTGAAACAGTATCTGTACCGGGGAACACTGTGAAGGACATCATCAAGAAGAAGTGGAGAAGATGTAGCACCAGAGTGACATCACCAAGATCAGAAAGCCCTCGGAAATGTACAAAAGGACAAATCAAAAAGGGAAAGAGACCTGGGGCAGCGTTAGAGGAGCTGCAGGAACATCGGAGTGACATGGAGTGATTACTGATGTGGCAACACACTGTGGAATGAGTGGGCCCATTCTCCCAAAAACTAAACATACAACAGGAGGGGGAAAAGTTAAATAACTCCATCAATGCAGGTGTGGAGCAGAAGAACACCATGGCCAGGAAGGAGCATGGTGGTGTCGTTTGTGGTGTTGGTGTTGATGGTGGAGGTGATGGTGGTGGTGGTTTTGGGTGTGATGGTGATGGTGTTGATAGTGTTAATGGTGGTGTTGATGTGGGAGGTGTTGGTGGTGATAGTGGAAGTGATGTGGTGATGGTGTTGGAGGTATGGGCGGTGGTGATGGTGTTAATGGTGGAGGTGTTAGTGGTGATGGTTGAGGTGTTGTTGTTGTTGGTGGTGGTGGTGGTTTTGGGTGTGGTGGTGATGGGAATGGAGGTGTTGGTGATGGGGTTAATGGTAGTGTTGATGGTGGAGGTCTTGGAGGTGGTGTTGGTTTTTGGATGTGGTGGTGATGGTGTTGATGGTGTTGGTGTTAATGGTGGTGTTGATGGTGGAGGTGGTTTTTGGATGGTGGTGATGGTGTTGGTGTTAATGGTGGTCTTGGTGTTAATGGTGATGTTGATGATGGTGTTGATTTTTAGATGTGGTGGTGATAGTGTTGATGGTGGTGTTGATGGTGGAGGTGTTGGTTTTTGGATGTGGTGGTGATGGTGTTGATGGTGGAGGTGGTGGTGGTGATTTTGGTTTTTGGATGGTGGTGGTGTTAATGGTGGTGTTAATGGTGGTGTTGATGGTGGAGGTGGTTTTTGGATGGTGTTAATGGTGGTGTTGGTGTTAATGGTGATGTTGATGATGGTGTTGATTTTTAGATGTGGTGGTGATAGTGTTGATGGTGGTGTTGATGGTGGAGGTGTTGGTTTTTGGATGTGGTGGTGATAGTGTTGATGGTGGTGTTGATGGTGGAGGTGTTGGTTTTTGGATGTGGTGGTGATGGTGTTGATGGTGGAGGTGGTGGTGGTGGTGATTTTTGTTTTTGGATGGTGGTGATGGTGTTGATGATGGTGTTGATGGTGGAGGTGGTTTTTGGATGGTGGTGATGGTGTTGATGGTGGAGGTGGTGGTGGTGATTTTGGTGATGTTGTGATGGTGGTGATGGTGTTGATGGTGTTGGTGTTAATGGTGGTGTTGATGGTGGTGTTGATTTTTGGATGTGGTGGTGATGGTGTTGGTGTTGGTGGTGTTGATGGTGGAGGTGTTGATATTGGTGGCAGCATCATGCTCTAGGACTGCATTTCTTCAGTCAGAACTGGAGCTTTTCTCCAAGTGGAGTGAATCCTGATCGTCTCCAAACACCCGTCTACTGTATGTCTGAGCAAAACTTTCAGGAGTCTGCTAGTCATGCTATACTAAATGGAAATATTTTTCACTTTTCAAAACAACACGGACCTGAGCATACCTCTGTCTCAGAGCTCAGACCTGAGGAGCGTAAGCACACCGAGACGCCATCATAGTCTGACAGATCTGTAATTCTTCACCCAGCCTCAGTCTGGCACGCTGAGAGACTCAAGACTGAGAGGTGCTTGCGACTAGATCTGACGTCTGATCTAATCCTAAGCCCAGTTCTACTTTCATGATTGTTTGTAGTCCTGCAGTAAGATCACATCGGGTGAGTCCACTTAGAAAGTCCTGAACATGATTCAATCGCAGGGCGGAGACGTGACATGTTTATTATTATTTAAAATTTTTTTACATTAAACGTAAGCCATTTCTAATGTCGTGTGATTACAGGAATGTCTTTAAAGAACAATATACATGTGTCATGTGACCAGCTCTAACAGTCTGCAGCAGAACAGCAAGTGTGTTGATTATAATGAGGGTCACAGCTGTGCCTCCGCATGTGTGTGTGTGTGTGTGTGTGTGTGTGTGTGTGTGTGTGTGTGTGTGTGTGTGTGTGACAGTGTTATTACAGCATAAGACGTGTGATATGACCAATGCGTGTCGACGGCCGTCCCAAATCTGTTCTCAGCGCTCACGTTACACTGTCTGATCGATTACCGGCGCTCAAACACACACCGTCAGGGTGCATTTAACACACTTCGTCCTCCCTGCACAGTGTGTGTGTGTGTGTGTGTGTGTGTGTGTGTGTCTTACGTTGATGCCCTGTGGACTGTAGAGCTGAGTTGCAGCGAGAGCGTCAGTGTATCCTCCTGCCTGACTGATAACATGGCGAAGTGTATCCACCTGAAACACACACACACAAAGACAAAGACCAGGTCAGATGTCACACCTGGCGCACACAGACACACACACACACACCCAAAAGACCTGTGAAGCTGTGAATGAGAAGGTCAGGTAGATATCACACAGGCAACTGGGAATCAGAAAGGCCATCCAGAACGGTGAGACGCCAACATGCGACACACACACACACACGCACACACACACACACACACACACACACACACACACACACACGGTTTTGAACAGATTTACCAACAAACCCCAAAACGACTCGTCTAACAGGAATTCTACCTGCTGCTCTTTTCTTTCAGAGGTCAGGACATGGTGTCTAGTCGGGTGTGAAGTTCGTCATTTCGTCACACACACAGTGTGTGTGTGTGTGTGTGTGTGTGTGTGTATACGCATGTCAAGATAAATTCAGTGAGCACTGTTGATTAGTTTTCTCTACCAGAAGCTCTGAAGAAGCAGGGTTAATATTGTATTAGCGCCTATCGTTTTATGATGTAACATTACCGTTTCTATGGCAACTGCATCAAGTTGCAATTCTATAACGAGACGTTTATTTAATCAATGTTTATGGAAGGAGTCTCCAGTGTCAGAGTGGCACAGAGTAGTTTTTACAGATTTTAATTTCCGTGTTGCTGTTTTTTTCTTCAAATGTCTGGCAACATGACAATCTCATCTATATAAATAAAAGAAAGTATAAATGTACAAATTGTCTGTACGTCGGTCAGAACTCGCTCTTTTCATGATATCTTTACACATTTTGTCGCAGCATCACACAAAACTGTCTGGACAGAATTTACTGAATCTCCTGCAGTCCTCAGATCTCTGCCTGAAGTTTAATCTGCAGCATCAGTGAATCTAAATGTGGAGTAAAAGTGATGTTATGAACAGTTATGTGGATTTAGTAATCCAGTTAGGGATTTAATAATCTACTTTAAAATAATCTACTAATGCGCTACTGTCTCAATGTAAACAAACACCTGCACCAATAGATATTAATTAGAAAAGATAAAGTGAATATTTTTACTGGGATTAGTTCATATTTTCACTTTGGCTGAAATAACAGCGCTGAAGTGGTAGAAGTGAATTTTAACACGCTGGAGTCGTTTTAAGACAAAACTTCATCTTTATCTGATCGACTTTTTCCATTTCTCATCTATGTTTCTCTCTCCGATTACCGAACAGGGAGTGTATTTGTCTGAGCACCAAAGAAGTACAACTTAGTGTAAACAAGGCGTCAGATACTCGACCTTACAGAATGTGATTTCTGTGTATTAATAAGTTAGACAGAGAGACACACAGTCATGTACGTGGACTTCAACCTCAAATAATAATAATATCAATGATTACATTAAAGATAATTTTTATTGTTTTTATCTTTAACCTAACCAGTGTAACAATAATTTAATAAAAGCTAAACCTGTTGTTGTTGTTGTTTTTTAATCAATAGATTAAAGGTCACACCAACACAAAGCTAGAGATTCCGCTAAACAAAAAAAGTGCACGTGAAAGGCAGCGGCGCGTTTATGCTGGAGCGGTGAATCTTGCTTGGGATCGACAGAGTGAAGGTCGAGGTCAAGGTCGAGCCGGCGGAGACATGGACGCTGAGCAGAGAGTCGTTTCTCTCGCTCCGCTCCATTTATCTGTAAGAAGTCGATATGATGTCTGCGGGACGTTATGGAGTGCTGCGGGGAAATAAATAACTGGCGTGACGCCGAAGGACGAGGAGCTGCGAGGGGCGGCAGCGGTGTCGAGATCAGCGGGGCAGAGTGCAGAGATTGACGCCCCGTGTGTATGAAGCGGACAGACGTAACGACCGCCACTGAGCCTGTGAAGCACACGGGTACACGTGAGGAGAGCGAGGGCTGGGAGAGGAGCCAGAGTAAATGTAGTTTAATTAATTTGTTAATTAACTCGTTAATTTTGCATTACTGTAATTAACTTATTAATTAATTAATTTTATTTGTTTTTGATAATATAATAATTTCTTAGTATAGTTGATAAAAGTATTTAATACTATAATCTTTTATAAAATTATTATTATTATTATTATTACTTCTGTTGCTTTTCTGATATTAATCCATTTGATTTTTTAAATATATTTTTGCAGAAATAGTTACCTCAATCACTGTGTGTGCGTGTGTGTGTGTTTTCTCGTAACCGAGTGTTTTATTTCTTTTCACATACATTTTTTAAATATAATTTAAACTAAAGAAAATAATATTTTTTATTCCTTTCCATTTCCGTTAAACTTCTGACGCGCGTTACTTCCCGCGCTCGCTCGCTTCACAGTCGCTGGAAACACGAAACCTCTGAACTGCTCCACAGCGCTAAAACTGGAGACTCCTTCCTTATCAAGGTACAGAAATTAAACAAGCCTTTCAGGAAACAAGATCGTCATGGTAACAAACAGATGCATTTTATTTACCTTTTTTTTTTAGTTCAGACATTTTACTCAGGTGTTTTTATATTTAAGCTCCACCTCTTTTTTTCATTTAAGCTTCAGATTTAAACTAATTTAATCTAACATTGTGCAAAAAAAAACACTAGCTTTACTTAAAATACTGTAAAGTAACTTTAAGCTATTTATTGTTATTTGGGGGAAAAAAATTATATCCTAGGTTAAAAATGGAAAACTAGGAATTTGAAAGAAATGAAAGAAAGCTGATCAATACGGTGTAAATACTTATGAATACCCTTTATTGTTTTTATATTTTAAAATCCGAGTCATGAAGTGATGATAGTTCCATATTTCAGCCATTAAAATAATATGAAACAAATAATATGTTTAATAAATAAAATAAACTCATTAATAGAAGTGCATGCACAATCACAATAAAAAAAATGAACAATACAAAAACCAAACACACTGTAGGGGGCGCTAATCACTCACAGGAAGTGATTTGTGTGGATAAAATTAATTTGGAAATCACACAACACACACAGATTAGTTTGTCTTTATTAGTAATGAATTTAAATGATTGATAAAGTGTCAATCAAATCAGATCAGCGGATAAACAATCCCGATTAAAATTTTCAATTCAAATCAGCCGGAATGGTGGGTAAAAGTTTTGGCGCCCTAGCGTGCACACCCTACCTGTGACTGTATGTTAGCGCCCACCTGCGGCGCCGGGTACGAGTCCCCATTCAGAGACTGAACGCTCATGAACAAATCGCCGGAGTGAGACATGTTAAAAGACGCAGCAGAACCTGAGAGAGAAACAGACGGAGAGAGAGAGAGAGAGAGAGAAACAGAGAGGGGGAGACAGGTGAGACAGACAGGCGTCGTGCTCATCATGCAGCAGCTGCAGAGAGGGAGGGGGGTGAGACAGGTCACAGCACCGTGTTACTGATAACAGCCAATAAATTACACACACACACGCAGTGCAGAAATCTGCAGAGTTTAGTTTAATAATAATAAAAATAAAACAGCCGGGGGACGCTCGAGTCTGAGTGCAGCGGAGAGAGACAGAAAGAGACAAAGAGAGAGAGAGAGAGAGAGAGAGAGAGAGAGAGAGAGAGTGTGTGTCCAGTTATACAGCACTAAATAAACACTGTATTAAATTAACACACACACATACACACACGCATCCTTAGCAATTTTAACATAATAAGGTATATAAATTAAAATATAAAAAATATTATACAATTAATACACTCACACTCACTCACAGAAAGAAAAAATAGAAAAAGTGATGTGTACTCTGCCACTTGAAAAAGTAAATAAAAAAATAATTATAATAATTAATAATAATAATAATTATTATTATAATAAAAATAAATACAATTACAAGTACAAAGTAAAATAAATAAATAAAGGTTAACTAATTTTTTTTTACAATATATGCACTGCCACTAATAAAACAAAACAAATACATTTGAATATTTTTAAATCAATTGATGTAACTTAAATGTAATAAATACATTTTATGTGCACTGTAAGTTGATTGAGAAAAAAATAATTAAATAAATAAATAAATAAATAAATAAATAAGTGAGTCCAATGTGAAAAAAGGACAGAAAAACATAAATAAAGTGATTTAGACATTAATGAACAATGAAGTTATGACAAATAATTTACGTACATAACATTTAATCATATATTTATACAGGTACTACAGAACCACCGCTATGTATAACAAATAATCTAAAAACACTAAGCAAACAAACAACAAAGAAAACTCAAAAAACTCTTTAGTTTAATAGAATACACGAATACACTCAACATAAAAAAGTAACAAATTACATATTACATGCATTAAAAAAATGAAGAAAAACTAAAAGTTTTACCTTTTTTATATCAAAAGTTCAATTAAATTCAAAGATTTAAGATTAATTTTTTTCAACATCTTATTTTAAAATGCCAGATTCTAGGAATGTAATATAATGAACTATAATTTCTAAAATGCCTAAAAAAATCATGCAAATTGTAAAATGTTTTTAACGTCTTAATTTAAAGTTTTAAGTGGAAATTTTAATTTGTTTTTAACAGGAAAAGCATTGATGTCTTCTATGAGTCGACGTCGTAATAAATATAAAATAAAACGATCAGCATTAACTGAATAAAGCTCACTGAAGAGTAAACATAACTTAATTAATTTATTATATAAAAATGTAATACAATAAAATGCTAGTAACAGTAACACTGCATAACTGTATACGCTAGTTATACACACATCGAGCGAGAGCGAGTAACAGAACAACACAAACAAAACAAAAAAATTAATACAATTATTTAATAACAAGAAATTTTGTTTAAAAAAAACACTTAAAAACAGATTTCAGGCAGATGATAGCACAGCGACGTGGATGCTAGCTTGGATCTATTTTCGTAGAAAATATACAGTGTGTGTGTGTGTGTGTGTGTGTGTGTGTGTGTGTGTGTGTGTGTGTGTGTGTAACAGTTAAATAAATTTTAATCTCTTGTTCGTGCATGTGATTTTTTGGCGTGGTTATGAAACACCCTGACCTGGAATCTGGAGTAATAAAGGGGCGGGGACTCACCGGCCAAGTTTGGCGTGGCCGAGTTTTAGCGCATGCGGTAAGCTGGTTATGAAATACCCTGACCTGGAATCTGGAGTAATAAAGGGGCGGGGACTCACCGGCCGAGTTTGGCGTGGAGGGCGAGTTCGCCTGGTTGCCCTGAGCAGAAAATATACAGTGTGTGTGTGTGTGTGTGTGTGTGTGTGTGTGTGTGTGTGTGTGTGTAACAGTTAAATAAATTTAAATCTCTTGTTCGTGCATGTGATTTTTCCTCTCCAGCCTGTGTGTATTAGCCTAGCATCCAAAAGCACTACATCCTCAAAAAAAAAAAAAAGAAAAAAAAAAAACTCGTGCCAGCGTGATGGATGTGTGTGTTTCAGTCATTTAGGAAGCGCTAATCGAGTCACGCTAGGAATCAAGGAGCGCTATTTGTGCTTTAATGGAGGACGAATCCCTAGATGTTTAAGGGACCGGGACTTTAACTTAATTTGTCCACAAAAAGGCACAGAGCGCTAATCGAATGCGCGCGAGTCGCTAATCACTTTCAGGGCCGTAATGATGAACAAAAGGTCACGCCGGACACAGCAAGCCATTTACCTGGAGCGATGTTTGCTACCGTTAAAACACGCAGGCTAACACAAGCGCTAACGCGGATACAAGGAGATTTATAAGTACGGCGTTAATGATGATGAGTTTGTGAAAAAAATCCGAAAGAGTAATGTACGAACTGAAGATAAAACTAGAGATTTAATTAATCCACAAATGACTTAAAAAAACAAACAAATAAAAAAAATAATAATAATAAGAGGTAATGCTGCGCTATAAGAGGTAGTGCTATAGCACCATCACAGGGCGTCCATGTTGCTGCACGACGTGCTCTTTAATAAATATGTACATTGTTATAAGAGGAATTAAACATTTTAATGTTGGGCTTAAATTAGGAAAATAATCAACTCTGAGGTGCTGAGTGTAACCTGCACATGGTGTGAGCTGAGCGCTCATGAGTATTACCCACAATGCACTGCAAGCACATGCGACAAAAGGTTAAACGCTGAGATTCAGCCATTTCTACCTCTTTGTGAAATAGCGCATGCGGTTAGCTGGTTATGAAACACCCTGACCTGGAATCTGGAGTAAAAAAGGGGCGGGGACTCACCGGCCGAGTTTGGCGTGGAGGGCGAGTTCGCCTGGCTGCCCTGAGCAGAAGCGCTGGCCGCGTTAACGGCAGTTCTGGCGGCGTACATATTCGCTTCCTCCTGGAATTTCCCGATGTTTTTCTTGTATCTGATCCGTTTGTTCCCGAACCAGTTCGACACCTGAGCAGCACCAAACATTTTACACATCAAACGCTTTTTCCTTGAAAAATGTTTCTCAATATTTACATCTCTTGTATGTATTGTTTGTGGCTGCAGATTAAAACATATCCAGTAGGGGGCGATATGTGTTAATAGCAGTTACGTAGCAGCGCAAATTAACTGAATTCTGGTGTGCATACGGAAACTAGAGTTGGAGAGCTAGAGCAATAATACTCTGCCTGTCGCACCTTTGATTCAGTCTCCTTTATCTGTGATTACAGCACACTGTGAATCGTGGTTAAAATGTTGTTGTTGCTCTATGAGCCTACACGTGGCCCTCTAAACTGTTCACACAGCACAACATCTTGTGTAGGAAGAGCAAATTATTTGCCAAGTTTGTTTAGAATCCAAAGAAAGTTTTTACGGAATTGTGATATTTATAAAATCATGACATTTCACTACATCACAATACAGATCAAATAATATTGTATCGCTATAATATCATATGGTGATCGTGTATGGTGATAATGTTGTTTGGTGATAATGTCGTCTGGTGATATTGTGGTATGGTGATAATATCACATGGTGATAATGTGGTACGATGTATGTTGAAAATGTTGTATGGTAAAAATGTCGCATGGTGATATCACATAGTGATAATGTGGTATGGTGCAAAAGCCGCATATAGTACGGTGATAATGTCATAGGGTGATAATATTGCATGTTGATATATTGTACGGTGATAATAGCATATGGTGATAATACTGTATTGTGATATACAGTATCTTACAGTGATAATAGCGTATGGTGATAGTACTATATGGTGATAATATCGTACGTTGATAATGTCCTACAGTGATAATATTGCACTGTGATAATACCTTATGGTGATAATGTCGAACGGTGATGATGTTGTACAGTGATGATGTCATAGTGTGATATATCGAACGGTAATAATACTGTACGGTGATAATACGGTATGGTGATGATGTTGTACGGTGATATATCGTATGGTGATAATACTGTATGGTGATGACATTGTATGGTGATAATGTATGGTGATAATATTGTATGGTGATATATCTTACAGTGATAATGTCGTATGGTGATAGTATTTTATGGTGATAATGTTGTACGGTGATGATGTCGTACGTGATAATATTGTATGATGATATATCTTACAGTGATAATGTCGTATGGTGATGATGTCAAACAGTGATGATGTCGTACAGTGATAATATCGTATCAGACGCTCCCCAGTGATTCCCGAACCCTAGTGATGAGGAGATGTGTGAGGTAAGGGATAGACCTGGGAGACGGTGATGGAACACTTCTTGGCCAGTTCCTCTTTCGCCTCCTCGCTGGGATACGGGTTACTGAGGTGCGAGTAAAAGTACTCATTCAGGATCTCCGTGGCCTGCTTGTTGAAATTCCGCCTCTTCCGTCTGTGAGAGAGAGCCGCCAGAGGGAACACAGTGTAGAAGGATTCCGCTTGTGGACGATATTAATGTGTGTGTGTGTGTGTGTTAGCGTGCGTGCGTTAACGTGATGGACTCACCTGGCATCGAGGAAGCGTGAGCGCAGGATCATGACGGCTTCGCACGTGCTCTGTTTGAGCTGCATCTGTATGGAGCTGAACTTGCGGTGGATGATGCCAACCATGCGCTCGATCTCTTTGGGTGAAATGGGACGAGTGCGAGACTGTTCTCTCAACAGGTTCATCACGTGCGTGGTAAACTCGTTACATGCCTAAACACACACATACACACATAAATATCATAAAAAACAGTATGGTCCCTTAACAATCCCTTGTTTAATATCCCTTGAAGGAATTGTGAAGCGTTTCCACACGGCTGAGGTGTTCCCTCTGGGAGTTCCTGCTCATCGCATCTGATCCAGGCATGACAGCCAGCATTCTCTTTAATTACATCCAATTTTAAAACGTCATGTTAGATTTGACGTTTTGTTTATTTCGGGCTACAATTTTCAGGATTTTTTCCACAATGCTGGTGAAGTCAAATACAAAGTTTTTTAATGATTTATGATTTTGGTTTACAGTGGTTATGATGACAGAGAGAAGGCGGAATTTATACTTGGCAAAATTAGAGAGTTGACTAAATGTGAGGTTGGGAAAAAGGGGTGGAGCTTACAGCTAACATCAGCTATCAGTTGATTTATACGTTGATGCGTTAATGTTCTGTTTTTCATAAAGATGTGATTGTGTCAATTAAAAGAAAAGTAACAGCACGAAACTGTAATAATAATAATATCTCTTACTGCTAACCTTTAATGTTAAATAAAACAGTATTATTATTATTATTATTATTATTACTATTATTGTTATTATTGTCTTCTGACATTGTTGTTTTTTCAACCTGTTCGTATTTCTCCAGCTCCGTGTGGTAGATCTGTCGTATCTGCGTCAGTTTCGCTCTGTAGTCCGAATGTTCCACCGAGTTGTCGTTTCCGGTTCCGCCCACTGCCGCGGCGGCGGCTGCTGCAACAGCTGAAGCCCCGCCCCCCTTTTCAGGTCCAGACACGCCCTCTGCTAACAGCATGTTGTCCAATCGCATAAGCTGTGGATCAGGAGGCTCTTCATCCTGCGCGCCGCGAATACTCAACACTGAGGAACGAAAGAGCAACACAGACCACAACATGTGAGAAAAATTAAATAAAAGTTTGGAGGTGTATTGTTGCAGTCGTTTGAATAGTTCCTATAGTAACAGCAATTACTGTTATGATAAAGCTGCTTATTTTTTTACTAATGGTATGAATCCATAAAGAAATTTCTTGGTAATGTAAGAAACTATTAAATTACATTTATAAAAAGCAACTTTTTGTTTGTTTTATTAACCCTTTAACCTTTTGGTAAGGCGCATTTTAAATCACTATATCTTACGTTTTGAAGTCACCCTAAATTAACTATCTCTACCATTTAGTTGAGGTATGCTTTACTAAAAAAATACATGACACTACAAAACCTCATGACACTGCATCTTTAAACAGGATGCTTATTTAATTGCTTCACTTCATACCATGAGAAATACTGTGTAATGGCTCTAATGCTGCAAAAACCTTTGTGCTGTTGCACAACAAGATAAAAGTTACTGTAGAAATTTATGTTACTTTTTCACGTATTTATAATTTTTGTTTTTCGTGTCTTTCACCAGGAAGTGACATCTCAATAATTTGGTAGAATCCTATAAACGATTATACATCATTGTACCTCAAACGATTATACCTCAAGGAAATAAATGCAAAGAAAAAAAATCCACTGCTTTTTTTTCTCAGTGAGGATGTTAAAGACTTAACTTGCAGATAACGAAAAAACAACAACATAAGCAAAGAACAGGAACTAACTTGTTTCAAAACACAAGATGTTACTATAAACAAAAAAGATCAGTTTTTAACTGTAAATCATTGTATTTATTACTAATAATTTATCTCATGATCAGTGGTTTAGATTTCAGATTTTAGCTTCTATGAGCTTTCATGACATTAGCGTCGAAGCTTGAGTGAAAAAGTAAAGACGCAGACGTTTGGGTTCAGAGTGACTTCCTGTTCACGTTTTGACTGCAGGTTCCTTTAAGCCCTGAAAGCCGACGAGTTTTATGTAAATATATGTAGAGAACAGCCTGGTATCTCGTACCATGATTCATGAGATCAGACCTGAGAAGCCAGAACGTTTTAAAAGCTCATACAAAATGGATGAATACATGTATAACCTCGATGAAAACGCCAACACGCGAGACTTTAATGGCGTTAATATGAGACCGGAACATCAGCGTGAGTGATGCGAGCTGATCCACGGCCTTCATTATAATCGCTCTTCACCGCGATCAAATCGCAGCTCGAACACCGATCCTGGCAGGAGTGAAGATAATAAAACCGTCATTTCATCACTTCACGCTGTAATCTTGGGTAAATAATTTGCCCTCACCTCCTGCCAGAGCTCGTTTTTCTTCTCCAACGTAGCGACTCGCCACACACACATCAGCAATACATTACGACGACTTTATTCCGTCATTCATCAAAAACTCATACGGAATATTCCTCCACTGATCTTTATTACAGAACCATCCATTACTTCACGCAGACGCGAAGACGCCACCGGAGTCGGGCTGCGTTTAAAATAAATAAATAAAAACTACTACACGCGTAGTATTAATCTATAAACTCAGCGACAGTAATTAAGAAAACAAACTTGTTTAAAATAATAATTACCAACAAACATGAATAGTTCTTCGGTTGAAAAGCATTAACGTACGACATTATTTATGAATAAGCTAAATAAATACATAAGCCAGTAATTTTCGACCGTTTCCGACATCTTCTGCCTAATATACTGCATTAGTATATCTTTTATAAGTACAATTGTTTTTTTATTGTTTATCAGTTTCCGCAGTTGTAAACGTTCCCAGTAGGGGGCGCTGATTAAGAGTAATAATAGCGAATTCGAATTCTGGAATGAATAACGCGCACACTAGTGTTAATGATCTAGGAGATGCTGCGTGTGACGTTGAGTATAAATCAATAAAATAAAAATGTACAGTCACATGTTCACTTTGTTTTTTGTTTTCATTTGTTTTTGTCGCTGTAAAAACATTTTCCACGTTACGTTTTCTACATTAGTCACCATTAGCTCGTGTCTGATGTTGTCGTTATAAAGCAGAGTGTGATTTTGGTCACATGATCATGAAGTGAGCGGCACGGAATCACAGGCTACTGGTTATGGATGCAAATTCCCAGCTTTGAAGCGGCTACTTGAAACAATTCTATACAAATTTACTACACATGCTGTGTAAATAGTTATGCCAAGCACCACCTGCAGGATTATAGAGGAACTGCAACATTATTTAAATTCAAATACAAACATGTAGACAATTAACTTTCATTTATTCTGTACAGGGTCACTAAAGGCCTGGAGCCTATCTACGCGCACACACACACACACACACACACACACACACACACACACACACACATGCACAAACTGAAGGCAGGACTTAAACCACTGACCCTGGAGGTGCGAGGCCACAGCGCTAACCGCGATCATCACCTGCTAGTCACATGATCACCTGGTCATCTGATCATGAGTGTGACTCCAAAATATCAGGTGTGTGTAAAAGTGCTGCTCTGTTTCCAACTCCCACAAGATGTCTCTAGCGTTCTTTACAGATTAACAAAATGCACTAACAGAAACACACACACACACACACACACACACACACTCCTCTACACTACACCTCTGATAGTAACAAAGGAAAATCTTCGCTTTATGACACAACAAGCTCAGAAACAATCAGCACTTGATACGAGTGTGTGTGTGTGTGTGTGTGTGTGTGAGCTACCGCTAACAAATCACATCATCACATCACATGACCTGCTCGACTACGTTCTAAACAAATGTAACTTGATATATACAGTATATAAAAAAACATACAATTAAAATAATTACTAAATAAATCCAATCTGATTTTACCTTTGCAGTCAACACACACACACAGATAGAGCGAGCGGCAGGTCACGTTCTCCGAGCATCGATTAAGGGGAGAGCTCGGCAGGTCAGGAGTTCAGCGTCAGGGTTCGGATTTCTCCAGAGAGCGAACATCCTGCTTCATCAGTTACTCTTAATTTCATTTCATTTCATTTATATAAATCTCGGGGAAACGCATTACGCCACGCTGCCTCATTTATTAAACCGCCAGAGACACAGAGTTGTTCATCAGAGTTTGGCGTAAACCTGTTTTTCTTTTTTTCCAGTTAGAGTAAGCGACATGTCCGATGCCAGTGCGCCAGTTCAGGGTTGTGTTTTTTTTTTTGTTTTTTTTCTATTTTTTTTTTTTTATATGAAGTGTGTGTGTAGCTCTTCTGCCCGAACATCCAGCAGGGCTACGCTCATCTGGAGAAGAACTCTAATGAGGCAAATAATGATTTGTGTCTTCCAAAGAGATCCTCCAGTGAACGAGTAAATGGATTACGTAAATACAATAAATACAGATAATCGTACAATTCCCTTCGCCGTGGCTTAATTACCCCAAACCGACGCCATGCACTTTATTTATTTTGATTCGGTAATGGCATGGCAATCAATTAGGCCGTAATGCTGCCAGCTGCTTTCTGTGTGTGTGTGTGTGTGTGTGTGTGTGTATGTGTGTGTGTGTGTGTGTGTGTGTGTGTGTGTATGTGTGTGTGTGTGTGTGTGCAGCTGTTTAGCTGAACTGAACCACATTATCCGTTATTAATGGATAAATGATTTCCCCGCTCTCTGAATGCATATGTGAGTGAGTATGAATTGTGTGTGTGTGTGTGTGTGTGTGTGTGTGTGTGTGTGTGTGTGTGTGTGTGTGTGTGTGTGTGTGTTGTTTTTAGATTTCAGCCATGCTCTAGCATATTACACATGTCGATTCGATCTATATTACGATTCTTTAAGTACCATGATTTGACAAATATTCCAGTTATATACAGTATATACAGTCAGCCAAAAAAACATATACACACTTCAGAAAAAGAAAAACTTTATAAATATTTCAATACCAAATCTATTTATATATGTTACACAGTCGTCCACAAGCGAAGTCGCGGTTCAGAGTTCGTGACCTCCGTTCATTCGCGGATTTTTCCTCAGAACCTAATTAATGATTGTTCGTGGAAACCACCGAAATTTTGTGGAAACCGCTATTTTTAAATGCCTTTTTCGTGCCCATATATAATTTTTCATGCATTTTAATGCTGAACTATTACAAACAATATAATTTACTAATATTGTAACGTAAATATTAACATAAATTCAGCTAAATTTCCATATAAAATATAATATTATATAAATTTGTTTAGTACTGTAGAGAGAACACAATGCGACTGTAGAGGAAAACGCGGCTTGTAACGGTGAATTATTACCGTATTTACCCTACTGTACTGATACCAAAGAAAACACACTCGCGTGAGTTACAGTACAGAGGGGTAACATGGGTGTTTAACATTCCATCAGTGCAGAAGATGCAGCGGTACAGTACTGTATAGTATACGAGTTCACCTTTACATTCTGTTTGTTTGTTTAATGTATTAAGCTGAGATTGAAATGAAATTATAGTGTTTTGGGGAATGTTTAGGGTTTAAATTACAAGAGCAGACATTTACAGGCATTTTTTTGACCACGTCCAAAATTCAGTTTTTTTTTTTATAATTCGCGGGTGCTTTAGGAAAATAACCCAGGAGTCGACTGTGTATTGGTACATATGTGATCATATAATATTAGAACATTAGTATGCTATACATCATAATATTGTCCTTTTACTGAAGTGTGTGTATACATTTATTTGGGTTTTCCCTTGCTAATTATCTGGAGCAACCTCCAGTCCAGTAGGTGGCGATACTGTGACAATAAACTGAAACAGAAAAAGAAGAAGCAATTTGAAGTATTTATGGGAGATGTATGCAGTTTCAATTTCTCCAAAAAGCTGTGGTAGATTTTAAGGAATTTATGAATTTTTGAGCGTTTAATGGAAAAACAAATTAAAATTTTTAACAGTACAGAAGCACGTCCGTAAGTCGGATTTGTTCTTAAGTCTGACAAAAAGTGAGTCTGGTACACCTTTGAAACAGAAATGTATACACATATATTCACTCGACTAAATCTCTGCCTCTTTTCCCACACTGCCATCATGTGGCCAAAAACCATAAGAACATGAATCTCACAGCTGTCAAATGTAACAGTGTTTAAATCGTGAGAGGAATCACGGATGCCGTTTTGTCTCTGAGTGGTTTTCCACTGTATTGGACTGTCAACTAGGATTATTCACCATCAGGACAGTTTTACAGGACAGACATTTTCCATCATCGTTCTCCCGGACTGATTCATTGAAACCTGTGAGGCGACTCATTTCTCCCGCACACACACACACACACACACACACACACACACACACACACACACACACACACACAATATACCGGACTTTAGACATTTTATAAATTCACTTACACACTGAAAATATTGTATAATAAAGTATATTGTAAATATTGGTATCTTTTTATTTGTTTATCTTTTATTTTTTAAACAATACACGTGAGCTACTTCCATAATTCGTTCGCATCTACGAAATGTTTGTAGAATCGTGGTCTGTTTGTATCAGTGGAAATTTTTAATGTTTGTAAGTCGATGACGACCTGTATCGTGATTAATGATTGTTGTTGTAATTCATTAAATCGTCACGTCCCTCCACATCACCGTATCGTTACAACCCTTGTTCAGAGAACACTCCTGTACTCGACGAGTGAGTAAAAAAACTCCAAATGAAACGTCATCCTTCGTTCCTGTATCGTTACGTTTCTGTCTTTATTGCCGCTGTGTTTATGCAGAATCGTTTAAAACGCAGAACAAGTGTCATGTTTCTGTTCTCCATCACCGTAAATACATAATGCATTTTCTTCTAAACCACACACACACACACACACACAGACTCCCTGCGAGCGCCTTTAAATGAAAGCATGTTTAATTAATGATGCTGAAGTTCTCCGTCACAATTAAGAAGATGAACGGTCAAACAAGGCGGCGGAGAAAACCCTGACAGCCACGCTGAAAAGTTTGTCTTCCTAAAGTGCTGCTGAGGATACAGTAACCTCACTCACACACACACACACACACACCTTTACTGCACTTGACATTGACAGATACGACAGCAGGATTTATAGTCGAGCTCAGACACCTCGTGTTTTCTCGCCTGATGTATGACGCTATAAAAAATATAAAAAAACTAGGAATAAATTAAACGTTTAAAAAAAATGCTGTCGTTCATTTAAAAGCTCCGACGTGAAAAAATATATATATGACTGGAGGAAGGCGTCGTCTCAAACTCTCGATCTCTCCGGCTTGTTTCGTGCAGACAGTCGAATGTCCTGATGCAGGAGAGGAGGACGCGTGTAAGCGCCAGGGTTAGAACCCATGACCTTCTGATACGAGTGTGTGTTTGTGTGTGTGTGGGGAAGTGAATCAGAGGCGGCTAACAGGAAGGAGTGTATGTGTGTGTGTTAAAACAAAAACACTGCATCGTGATTACTGTTTATCTCTTTAACAAAATCAGGGTTCTGAGAACTAATTATTCTGTTCATAGTTCAGAAAAAAGGTTCCTCGGTTCCCCTCAGCAGCAACAAAGAGAAAGATGAGGAGGAGAAGAAGAAGAAGAGGAAGAGGAAGGGGAAGGAGAAAATGGAATGACAGACAGAATTAGACAAAATCTGTACAATGAAAATAAATTGAGATACAGAGAGAAACTGACTGGGAGACAGAGAGAGAGACGGACGGAGAGAGAGAGAGAGACAGAAGAATAGAGTGAGACAGAAAGTGAGACAGACAAGGGAAGGTGTCAATTAAAGGAATGAAGGCTGAAGTCTGTGCTTGCGTGCGTGTGTGTGTGTGTGTGTGTGTGTGTGTGTGTGTGGTGTTGACAGCTGGCTGGAGTCGAGCTGACAGCCGTCACATTAAGCAGCTTTGGTGGCCTGTACACACACACACACACACACACACAGACACGGCTGTAAGTGGAGGCTCCGGTGCTGCAGTTATTAGCGTTGAGCCCCTGCAGCTATCGCTAATAACAGTTATTAGCATCTGTAGAGTTCAGGGAGAGTTTTACACTGAGCAGAGTTTAGAGTTTCACAAACCACCGCACTACAACCACAGAAAAACACTGTACAACCACAAAAGAAAATGTACAACCATCGTACAACCACAGAACACCCAACAAAAACAACCAGACATTGTATCCAAACCACTGCAAATCAACCGTATAATAACCAAAGCCTCAATGTAACCACAGTACAACCACATAAAGCACCATACAACCACCAAAACTACAGAACAACCATCATAATAAGCAGCAAAACAACCATACAACCACTGTACAACCAACAAAACCACTGTATACTGACCATAAAACAAGCAAAACCACAAAAATACAACCACTGCAGAACAACCAAACCTGCCATACAACCACTGTAAACCCACAAAAAACACTGTGATACCATACAAAACCTCTGGACAACCACCATATAACCAGCAACCACTGTATAACCAACAAAAAAGCACAGTACAACCACATCACATCCACCATACAACCACCATCCTAGAACCACCACACAACCATTAAAAGCATGTACAACCACCACACAGTCAGTGTACAACCATGCGTTTCTGAGGTATCAGCGTGTCCTGTTCTTTTTATTTCAGTTGTATTAAACAGACAGGACAGATAATGTTGTTGTGTTTAACAGTGTTTAAATATTTACACTCGCGCGTTACACTCGCACCACAAGAGACGCGAACAAACACTGAACGTGTGGAATAGTGAAGGTTTATAATAAATGATTTGGGATAAAGCGGAGTTACTCATGTAGTAATAAACAGTAATTATGAATAAAACAACTTAAATAAAACTATAAAATCTAATGATTAATTCAGTGATTATTGCTGACGTCTTTTTTTTCTTTCCGGTCCTGTCCTCTCTCCTCCGTTTCCTATTTGTTGCCTTCATCATTTTTCTCACAGATGCTCACTTTTTTGAGTTTGAGTATGAGGTTGACTCAGTATAAGCACACACACACGCACACACACACACACACACACACACACACACACACACACACACACACACACACACACACACAGTGTATCAGTGAGGTTCGGCCAGAACGCTGCTTTATTCCTCTTTATTCCCTGTCAGAGTGACGCTGAACCACAGCAGAGCGTTGGAGTGTTTATAAACGCGGAGTATCAGGACATGTGCGGCGTCGAGGAACCAGCTCTGATTTTTCTCTCACATCGCTTCAGCGCAGATTAGGAGAGTTGTATAGTTAGAATAAAATAATCACAAAATAATAATTGTATAAATAAATAACAAAAAAAAAGAAAGAATTAATTCAAGAATGAACAAAAGAAAAAGAAAAATAGAAGAAGTCAAATTGTCCTCATATGAAATCTTAAAGAAAAAGGTAAAACACACACACACACACACACGTGCAAAAGTCTTAAGCACATGCAAATAACTGCTGTAAAGCAACAATGTCTCAAAAACAACGGTTTCTACAGTTAAAAAAAAGTCAATAATTGGTGTGATGAGCTTTTGCTTAAAACAGTCTCAGGTACAGTGTGTGTGTGTGTGTGTGTGTGTGTGTGTGTGTGTGTGTGTGTGTGTGTGTGTGTGTGCAGTTTTATAAGGAAAAGAGAAATATAATATTTTTGCTGTAATCCTAATGTTAGGAGATCAGAACTGTATTTGTATTGACGTCTTCTTGGCTGTTTAACGGTGGTTGGATTTCAGTAGGGTACATTACCGCCCCCTGCAGGTCTCAGTCTTTGTTGTTAAATAAACCCCCCCTCCCCCACAGTCCAGTCTTTCTCAAAAACAAACATTAAATGTTCTTTTATGTCATCATAAAATAAACATGTGTAATAAAGTTTGTATAAAAAACACACACAAGACGTCTAAGACTTTTGCGCAATATCGATAACTATTATATTGTTTTTTTTTCTTTCATGCTTTTACACAGTTTCGTCCCTACTACTGTATATGTTACACATTTTTCTTTGCTGCTGTAAATTTCCCCACTGTGGGACGAATAAACGTGTATCTTATATCATCTTATCTTATATAACTATAGACGTGTAATTTACTTGTTTTTGGTTTAGATTAAAATGACAATATCTTTAAAAAAAACTGTTTATTTGCCCATATTTATTATTTTCCTGCGCTGCACAATTAATGGTATAAAAATCTAAACGGTGATGCGGACCTGTGTGATTATTAAACCATAAAAGGTCGCAAGTTATTAAGCAGCCTGGAATTTACTTAGTGTTGACCAATAACTTAACAATAACAAAGTATTTGTTTATTTATTTATTTTTTATACTTTGAGGGCATCAATAAATAAATATCAGTAAACAACCTCTTAGTGAGGGTTTTTTATGCCGTTATTTGCTGAGATCTGTGTCGAAATAATCGCAGTGAGAGTTTTTTTTTTCGTAGCGAATCGTACGGCCCTGATATTTTCACTTGCGAAGATATATTTGTTTTCCACTGCAGATGATCCTCGTTTCATGTGTTTTTTTTTATTTTTTACCCTCGATCTGAATTTTGGCTCGCACTTCATCAGTTATTTGGAATTTCCTAAAACCACGAGGCATCGAGCAGCAGAGAGTCCTCACAACCACGACGTGACGCTCAGACGGAGAGAACTAGCTACGTTTATTCTGTACGTCAATAAATCCAGTGTGTGTGTGTGTGTGTGTGTGTGTGTGTGTGTTTCACTGCTCGCCTCCAGATAACAGGCTGTTTAACCTGACACGGAGACCTGAGTGATTAACAGGACGGCAAAATCTGAATAAATAACGTACGACCTCTCTGTGTGTTTCTGTGAATACAAGATAAACCCTGTGTGTGTGTGTGTGTGTGTGTGTGTGTGTGTGTGTGTGTGTGTGTGTGTGTGTGTGTTTGGCTCTTAAAGATGGGAAATGATTCCTCTGAGACAGTGACAGTGATCACGGTCAGAATTAATTATGCACGCTTTGCTTCTTCCCGCTCGGCTCATACTGAATCTTACTAATCTAATCCGGCCGGCGCGCCATCATTTCTTCCCCGCCGTTTCTACGAGCGTGTGTGTGTGTGTGCGCGCAAGTGTGTGTGTGCGAGTGAGTGTGTGGCGCCAGTAATAATGCGACTTCGGGGAATCTAAATCCGGTGTGTTCCATACGTCGACGGCGAGCTCACAGAAATAAACAGAGTCTCGACTCGTGACGCGGAACACAGAGTTCTGCGAAACGGATTACGAGATTACGCGAGAAACACGACTAATTAACGAGACCATTAAATGCGGCGGAAAGAGGAAAAGAAAAATTATCAGCAAAAAAACGTCTGATATCGACACGCGATCGAACCCGGTGTCATTAGATCCGCTCGATAACATCAGACACCAGCGCAGTGTTTCGCCGGACGGAAAGGAATCTGTGTTTCCATGGCAACCGAGGCGGCTCAGAAAGTGTTGTGATACAATAACATACTGTTGAAAAGAAAAAAAACAGTAAACACAAACTCTGTACATGTGTACGTACACACTGCATCACCGCATTAGTGCTTTATTCCTCTTCTTCCACATACTAGAGCTTTTCTCAAAAAAAAAAAAAAGTTTCACTTTGTATACATTTATCATTTCTTACACAGCTATAAACACTCGTTCCCTCTCTTTTGTCGTTCCCCCACTCAGATTGGAGACTCCTTCCAAAAATCTAAAACATGTGACACATAAATGAATCTCGTCACACATCAGCGAAAAGTAGAAAACACATGAAAAGCCTGTTGCTATGGAAACGATATCGTCCTAGAAGGAGCGCACATCGGTTTAATTCCACGCTGCTTCTAAAACCGACCAATCACAACGCAGGACTGTCGAGTAAAGGATGTTAAATATGAGCCGGCAACGACAGG
The DNA here is from genome assembly GCA_011419295.1 of Clarias macrocephalus. NCBI lineage: Eukaryota > Metazoa > Chordata > Actinopteri > Siluriformes > Clariidae > Clarias > Clarias macrocephalus. The sequence goes on along the minus strand of JAAGKR010001989.1, from coordinate 25,782 downwards.
TGTGTATGTGTGTCTGTGTGTGTGTGTGTGTGTGTGTGTATCACTCAGGGGTGTGATTGAGCGCAAGATTGACGGCTCGGTCCCGATCGCGGCCGTGTCGAGGGTCAGACTCGGTGACCGCGCAGCCGTGTTAATCCTCCTACGGGTCGCCGTGACGTGTTTAAAGACGTGACACACTTCACACAGCTCCGCTCTCTGACTGCTGACGAGTTCATGTGCAAGTAATTAACGGTAATTAATCCTTAATTACCATAATTAGCAGAGTCGCAGTAGATTAAACCACATCTGGAGGAAGACAGAAGGGGGCCGGCGAGCGAGGCGGCACACTTTCATTTTAGATTTTTTTTCCCTTTTTCTTTTTTTCTTTCTTTTTTCTTTAGAAAATGGATTTAGATGCAAAAGTGACTCATTTACATTTTTTTAAATTATTGTTTTGTCATTTCTGATGGTATGACGCGTCTAAGGTGTTTGTGTGATGACTGTGAGGAATTTTTCTTTTTTCATAAAGACCTGATATACTGATGAGCATTTTTACAAGAGTAAAATAGATAAATAAACAAAAAAGCAAACAACGTTTTATTTGGCTGATCTTAAGTAAAGATAATACATTTATGTATTTATTTTTCAATTATTTATTTTACAATATACAAAATCTAATTGTTTTCTCTCGCAAATGTATAGCAGAAGTTCGTTTGTTTTTTTTTGTTTTTTTACAAAAATGTAGGAAATGTAACCCTGACAAGACAAACAGATAGATAAATAAATGAATAAATAAATAAATATATTCTTTGTGTATTTTTGTTTGAGATTAATAATTTATTTCATTATTTATTTTTATAAAATACAAAAAATACTGTATATGATTTCTTGTCGTTAAAGTATATAACAGATTTGTGTAATTTTCTTTTTTTTTTTTTTTTTACTAAAGATGTATGCGAATATATTCTAATATATATATTGTTTTTTTTGTAAAAATTATTTATGTATTAAAAATTTTCTTTCTAAATATTTGTTTTTATTTAATTAAATTAATTAATAATATTGCAGACCTTTAATCTGTTAATTGTCTTATTGATATGGCATGTTAATGAGATGATGATGAGGAATAATTAGTAAGACATTAATTATAAATAACATTTGACATGCAAAGGAAGATTTCTTTATGCTGAGCATTTACATGCAAACACATTAAATAAAGTATATTAAATCTAATATAAATGTTATATATTGTATGTATTAAAGTATAAAATGCAGAAATATTTTGTAAACTATATTTATTTTGTTTGGCTAAAGTTAAAGTAAATATAAACAACACAACCACAACAACAAGATAATTTTTAACGTTTTTTTTTAATCTGCTACTTCTGCTCTGTAAAGCTTCATAACGGCTCTAATCTGAGGTGCTGGTTGTTAATTGGTGATTTCTGAGGCTGGTGACTGTAAATGAACGTCTCCTCTGCGGCAGTAAGTTTTGGTCTCGCTTTCCTGGGAAGGTCTTCATGAAAAACAGTTTCATTATCAAGCTTGATGGGGTTTACAAACGCAATCGACACAATACTGTTCTTGTGAGAACTGATCCAGAACAGCCGACCTTCATGTCTTATAACAACAACTGACTGTTAACGTTGTTGAAGTTACTTAATTACTTAATGCCACATGTATTATTTCACAGTTTTTAAAAAAGAAATCCAGTATTGTTGTAGAATGTAGAAAATAAATCACTAAAGACAAATCATTGGATTAGAAGGCGTGTCCAACCTTTTGACTGGTACTGTATTTCCATTCAAACTGGTAAAATGTTGGTGCTCGTCTATAATCCTGCAGGTGGCGCTCTAAACTATTCACACAACCCTGTGTTCTGTGTAGTAGATGCAAATTATTTGCCTAATTTGGTTAGAATATTAATAAAATCAGAAGAAAAATTAATTTAATATTGATTTGAAAATTGAAGATATTGCCTCCGAGTGGTGCAGTGCTCGCCCTATCATCAGGAGATCGCCGGTTCGATTCCCAGGTGATGCTGTAACTTCTCGCAGCCGGAGGTCTAGAGAGAGCTGATTGGCCGAGCTCTCTCAGAGGGGAGGGATGAGAGGTACTTAGTGCTCCCACATTAATCACGGCTCTACAGCCAGTCAGGGGCATCTGTGAGTTCACGCAAGCGGAAGGAGCGGATAGCGCCGTCCTCCCAGTGTGTTACTCCGCCCACAACGGTGCGTGAGCAAGCAATTGCGACGAAAAGATGCATCGGCTGGCATCACGTGGTTCGGAGGAAGCACGTGATAGTTTTCGGCCCTCCCAGCTGAGTGGTAGTAGTAGCCTTAATGTGGGAGCGCCCCCTAGTGACGGGGAGGAATTGGACACGACTAAATTAGGGAGAAAAATCGGGGAAAAATCCAAAAAAAGAAAAAGAAAAAAAAAAGAAAATTGAAGATATTGAATATATGAAATCACAACAGAAATCGAATCCGATCACAGAGATATCAAGATTGTATTGTATCGGCCTGGGTGTTAATGGTGGTGTTAATGATAGAGTTATAGGGGTGTTTGTGATGTTAATGGTGTTAATAGGGATGTTAATGGGTTGCAATGGTGGGGTCAGTGGTGTTGATGGTGGTGTTAGCGGTGGTGTTAATGGTGGTGTTAGCGGTGGTAGTGATGTTAATGAGGGCATTAATTGTGACATTTGTGGTGTTAATGGTGGTGTTAATGGTGCTGTTAATGGTGCTGTTAATGGTGCTGTTACTGGTGGTGTTAATGGAGATGTTAATAATGGTGTTTGTGGTGTTAATGGTTCAAGGGGAGTGTGTGGTGGTGCTCATGGTGGTGCTCGTGGTGTTTGTGCTGTTAATGAGGGTGTTAAATGTAGTGTTTGTGGTGTTAATGGTGCTGTTAATGGAGATGTTAATGGTGGTGTCTGTGGTGTTAATGGTTAAAGGGGAGTGTGTGGTGGCCTTCATGGTCATGTTAATGGTGGTGTTAATTGTAGTGTTTATGGTGTTAATGGTAGTGGTATAGAGGTGTTAATGAGGGTATAAATAGGGTGTTGGTAAAATTAATGGTGGTGTTAGTCATGTTAATTAGGGTGTTAATGGTGGTGTTTGCGATGTTAACGGTTGTGTTAATGGTGGTGTTTGTGAAGGTAAGTGTGATGGTGTTATTGATGGTGTTAATGGCAGAGCTAATGGTGGTGAAATTAAAGATGCTTTGTGGTGTTAAACTCTGGTGTAACCTGAGGGATGTGTGTGCACTTGTGTGTGTGTGTGTGTGTGTGTGTGTGTGTGTGTGTGTATTAGTTGTAGTTACTCTGCTCTGAGGGTTAAAGTGAATGTGAATAACCTGCAGCGCTCCGTAACCGCTCGCCGCTCTGCAGGGAAACTTCACCCTTAAGCTACAACACAAGGACACACACCATATGGCAACACACACACATACACACAAGCACACACACACATACACACAAGCACACACATAAAATCAGCTGTAGTGTTTATCTCCGAGACGGCCGGGGTGTATGACACGGGGTCACCAAGGTCACAAACACTCACAGCTCGACCGCGTGAGTGTGAAAGCGCAGAGAGAAACACTCGAACAGACGAGGAATAAAAACACTCGACGTCTTCATGACCGCACGCCATCGAGGAGAAAATAACCTCGCCAGAAACAAACTCGTGCCTAAGCTGTTTTTATGTTTGTTTTTTTAAACTAATTTAGAACATGCCCTAAACTAAACACACAAACACACACACATGTGACTAATGTTTGCTTCGCTGACAGAAAACATTATTAAAAAAATATTCCTGGCAAAACAGGAAACGTTTTTGAATCTCAAAATAACTTGAGCGCTCACAGCTGTTGGCCTGCAGTGTGTGTGTGTGTGTGTGTTTAATCAGTTTATTAATGTACAGATGAAAGCAGGATTAGGCCGAACGCCACGCCCCGAGGCCTGGCGTGTGCCACTAAAATCCGTTACAATTAAAAATAAACACTGAAATTCCCTCCATCCTCCCCCTATCCCAAACACACATACTCGTCTATCTCCTCACTAACACACGACCTGAGTGAGTGTATATACGGTGTGCGTCTGTCCCTCACACAGAGAAAACACACAGCATCATGAAACAAGAGCAGGAAACAACGACCATATAAGGAAATCGAACGGTGAGCTCATTGTATAGCTTTAACACCAAATGTGACCTCATAAAAGCTCCGCTCTGATAGAGGCGGCGAGACAGAAAATCTGAAAAATGGAGAGACAGACAAACAGACAGACAGATAGATAAGATAGATGATTAGACTGATACGCAGACAGACAGACAGACAGACAGACAAACAAGCAGAAAGATAAACAGACAGACCAATAGCTAGATAGAGAGATAGAAAGAAAATCAGAAGTATGGATAGACAGACAGACAAATAGATAGCTAGTCAGTTACTGTAGATAGAAAGATGATTAGAGTGATATTCAGAAAGACAGATAGACCAGCAGAAAGATAGACAGACAGATGAATAGATAGCTAAACAGACAAACAGATAGATAGATGAGCACCTGGTGGGCATAGGACCGTTAGACAGATAGATAAACTGACAGACAGACAGACAGACATACAGACAGATAAATAGATCTGGACGGATGAGGAGCTGGATGGATAGACAAATAGCTAGATAAATACACAGACAGACAGACAGACAGACGGATGGATGGATGGACAGATGACAGGAGAGAACCCTGATGATGTAAGATAAATATAGAATAAAAAAGAATAAAGTCAGAAAAAATGCAGACTGAAAGCTAAAGAAAAGCGTGTTTGTGAGCGAGTTTGTCGAAAATCCTCCATTTTCAGCGGCTCATTATTTCGCTCTGAGGATTAGCGCCCAGGCTAATCTCACTAATTAGCGACATTAGCGAGGTTCCTAAACCGCCCCCCTGGCGTGAGGAGGAGAAGAGGCTCCCCCGGCCCGGCGCTCGGTGCTCACCCGGCCCGCTAAAGGAAAAATAATAATAATGAAAATAATAACGCGGCAGTAGCGGCGCCAGCAAGCGCACGCGCGGGGGAAAATGGCAGGTTCGAGGTTGACGGCGCTTCAATCAGCCGTCGACGGTGGTGTATGTAGGTCATCGCAACAGATGCAAATGTGGGTCAGAGGAACTCCTGCTGTCAATCAGGAGACAAAAACACAGCCGGGGAGGTCATTTATCCCCGAACCCATTAGAGGAGCTAGCGGGGGGGCACTTACCGTCTGTCCTTGAGCCGCGCAACATTTTCACACATCCTCCTCTCTCCTCCTCTCTCCTCCTTCTCTCTCTCTCTCTTTTTTGACTTGTGTTTTATTTCAGTTGCTACTTAAGGTAATTACAGGAGAGGTACAGTTAGCTAAAGTTAGCTTAGAATTAAATTCAATAAAAAAAACATGTATTAGCTCCAGGAGAGAGAGAGAGAGAGAGAGCGAGAGAGAGAGAAAGAGAGAGAGAGAGAGCACGAGAGAAAGAGGAGGATAAAAAACAGAAAACATGACAGATACAGAGAAACATGCTAGTTACAAGTAGCTTAATGATAACAAAATGCTAACAGACAGACAGAAAAAATGAGCAACAAACGACAATCTTGTTTTTGTGTGTGTGTGTGGCTTCTTCGAGATTCTGGATTGTGATTGGTCCGATAGCAACGGCTCCGCTGCAGAAACTCGTACAGCGTATCCAGATCGCTCGAAGAAAAATATACGGAGTGGAAATGTTGAAATGTGCGTAAAGCTTTCTTACATTAAAGAGACGTGTGTTTGATTAACATTTAGGAAAGGAGTCTCCAGTGTCAGTACCGTTCAGGAGAGAGGAGCTCGCTCGTTTAAACAAACACAATACAAAGAAATAAGCCACTCGGGGCCTTGCGGTTAAAAAGAAATAATCAACCTCCGTGTTCTAACAGTGACTCAGACACGGTGCTCGTGGTTCGGTGCGGAGCTGCAGGACGGAGACGTGAAAACGTGAACGGTATACAAGTGCTCGTACCGAGTCGACGGAGCCGAGCGTGAAAACCCTCGCCACAGGAGCAAAAATAAACACAGGCTAAAAATACAGACAGCAGCTGTGTGTGTGTGTGTGTGTGTGTGTGTGTGTGTGTGTGTGTGTGTGTGTGTGTGTGTGTGTGTGTGTGTGTGTGGAGTCCAGCTGAGGAGGCAGGTGTGTAAAAGCTATCGACTTGTCAGTGTGTTTTACATCATCATCATCATCGCTTGTAAAACATTATACGATAAATAAAACACTCGGCGCGCGTCACATCGTTACAGTAAAACAATCAGCGACATCCTGTACCAAAGGTCTAAAATTAATAGAAAGAAAGACAAAAAGACGAACTGACAGACAGACAGACAGAGAGACAAACAGCTAGCTAGATATATAGGCAGACAGACAGACATACACATAATTAGCTAGATAGATAATAGACTGATAGACAGACAGATGGACAGACAGACGCTGAATGACTGAGAACGAACAAACACCTCCTGACCAATCAGAGTCGAGCCCTGAGCAGTGGTCTGCTGTCCGACCATCAGTGGCGTCACACACAGCGACGCAGTAAAGCACTACGCCGTCATCGTAATTTTAGTCGTGATCTTCACCAGCACCACACCCCCCATTCCTCCACACTACAAAACCCCTCCCCACACCCCTCATTCAGACACCTTCAGCACTCCACAGGTCCAGACGGCGAGACGCCGAGCTCACAGTGAGGTTTATAAGGGCGAGACGCTAACAGGCAGTAACTCTTTACCCTATTAACACCGCTGCTATTCGATTGTTTATTCAGTTGACACGCAGAAACGTGGAGCTCCACTACCCCGGCTGTTCACACTGGTACTGCAGTACACACACACACACACACACACACACACACACACAAGCATCACGGTCATTTCTGAAGACTTGAACATGCACCGAACCAAAGCACTACAGGGTGACCAGACGAGCGCCACCTAGTGTACGTGTCGTTAACAGTACAACATATAATCAGGTTTCTAATGTGAAACTGGGCAAAAAAACTTTACATAAAGCTGTTTCAAATTTCAGCATGTAAACATTCAATATACTTAATAATAATAATAATAATAATAATAACAGTATAGAGTTGTAATATTGGCTAAAATTTATTATTCTAAAAAAGAAACAGAATAATTTCAAAAGAAAAAGTAAAAGTTTCATCATTAAAGTTTATAAATCTCTCTCACACACACACACACACACTTTTTGTCCCTGTCAATGTATTTATTTATTTATTACTTTTTCCCCACTCCTAGACTATTCCCGTGTGTGTGCGGTGCAGGATTACAACTGCGTGTTTTAGGAGGATAACATTCATCACGCGGCACCGCGGCGCGAGCGGGTGAAGCTCTAAGCGGCATGAGGCGTAGGTTCGGCCCGAGAGCAGCGCTGCTGATTTTTATGCTAATACATTCCACACACACACACACACACACACACACACACACACACACATACCCTT
>JAAGKR010001989.1:10786-13286 GCA_011419295.1 Clarias macrocephalus | reverse complement strand
CTGCACCAGGAAAAGGGCCTCACACACTCAATTATTAATGTAACGACCCGCCGACTTAATTAAATAATAAAGACAGTGTGCTTCTGCGCTGGAACGGAACGAGGAGCCTCATGTATATTAGAGAAGCCGGCAGACACCACGCTCCTCGGCCACGATAAAAGGAGAGGGGAAAAAAAATAGGGAGATAAACAAATAAAGCATGCGGGATGACCTCGAGTCGTTATTTTCCCCGCGGAAGAGATGAATGATGCGTTGAATAAATACATGCATGAGGCAGTAAACGGATATTAGCCTCCCGTGGGTTGTGCTCCGGGAGAAAAAAAAAGCGTATTAGAGGAGCTGAGAGGGTGAAAGTGGCGATATATTACCACTTCCTGCTTTAAAGATTGGATTTACACGCAACTTAAACATCAGAGCATGCCGGCCGGGAAGGAGAGCCGTTATCGAACGTGGCTAGACGGGGAATCGTTAGCATTTATGCGAGAACAAAGAGCTGAAACGCGAACGTCAGACACTAGACAGCGCTGTTTATCATCCGCGCCAAACTCAGCCAATCGCGGGACGCCGATTCGGATACATACTCTATTTAACATAAAACACTTGTCCATCAGTTACTCCGCATTTTTCACCGAACTTGTTTAAAGGGGCAGTGTGTGATGTTTTAGTGCCCCCTGCTGCTCATGACTGTAATACTAATACCAAACTTTACCAAGCCTACACCTTCGTTTGCCTATCAGCAGGCCCCGCCCTCTCTACGAACACTTTATTATGGTGTTTTCTCTCTCTCCCTCTCTCTCTCTCTCTCTTTCTAGGGGTGGGGCTAATTTCTGGACCAGAAAAATATTAAACAGCAGCTTGAAAAGAGAAAAAAAGCACGGCTAATACTGTACCTGGCATTTATATAATCTGCTGTAAATCCGCCTCTTTTTGAACGAACCAACACTGGATTAAACGGCCTAAAGTTTCCTGATAATTCCACTGAAAACTGAAAACCACGCCCACTCTGACATGTCTATAGGATGTACATCTCGTCATATTTCCCATGTAAGAAACGTTCTTTCTGGGGGCGGAGCTGACTTTCTAGAGCAAAAGAAAAAAAAGTGTTCCTGAAATGTTCATGTTTGGGGAGTCGTGTAGACGTGATGTCAGCGGCAAAATGGCGTTCATACTGAGAGTGTTTTTCAATCCCGCGCAAAATTAGATGCAACTTTAGCTACATATCTGAGATTAATTAATTAATTAAACATACTAAATGGTTTTAAGATATGTGGAAGAAACGCAGCACGGATCGTTACTGAATCTGATATAGAGTATTCAGTATGGAGCTAGCTCTGATAGCTTGCTTTGCTAATGTACTGTAGTCTGAAAGTGCTAGCATGAAGCTGAGCAGTTAAATCACACGAATGATAGAATTGTGCACTGCAGGTGTTAGCTTTTAATATTGATTTAAAATAGTTAATTTGTTATTCTATTTTGACATGAAGCCACACCCACTAGTAACAAGCAGCAAGAGCAGCGCGCACGACACACCCAGAATACGTCCTGAACATAACTTCACAATTAACAGTGTAACACAGAAACAATTTTTTTTTTAAAAATCACACACCGCACCTTCAAACAAACTCGGACTATTTTTGAAACGTGTCACGGCTGCAATCCTGCTATACGCTCGGCACGCACCCGCGAGAGAAGCTATACGCCGCTTATGCGAACAGACCAGAGGCTAGCTTTGAACGCGTGTGATTACTCCGTGTCTGGAAAGACTTTTATAAAATTACATATTGCACCTAAAAATAAAAAAAAAACTCGACGTGTCATGTTTTTAAAACGCGGATTGCGGCGGAGAAGAGACAAAAGCCGGACGTGACAAACGCACTAATAATGTCACGTTCAAGGGCACGACATTGGCGCCGGTGTAAAGCGATCTGCACGCGGACGTGTGAACAGGATGTTCAGATAAATATTCAGGATATTCTGTTACATATGAACAATTCTCTCCTGTGCTCTATCACACACACACACACACACACACACACAAATACACACACATAGAAATACACACAAAACTATGGATTTGTCGCAGTGTTAAATTACTGACATGTAAAGAACAGAGATTATTCTTTTTAAAAAGAGGAATATAACATGTTAAATATCTCCGCTCTTTAGGTCTGGGGAATGTTTCTGCCCCTCTCTGGGGTTTATTATATATTTTTTTCTTCTCCTCTTCACTCCATTTTAAAGCGCCGCAGCCTCCGGCCTTCAGCCGCGCAGCCTTTTAACACTAAAGCATCGAGAGCGAGGCCTGAATTATTGATCCGTCCTCCATCAGCACGGCGCTCACGTCCCAAATCACAGCCAAGGCCGAGACGGGTCCGCCTGCCGAAATAATTAAACAGACTCTCATTAAGAGCCAAGAGGAGAGGAGAGATTGTCTGGAGGGAGGAGGGGAGGGGGGGGGTGACACACTCATTCTGATGGGGGGGGGGGGGGGGGGAAGGGG
>JAAGKR010001989.1:0-5000 GCA_011419295.1 Clarias macrocephalus | reverse complement strand
TTTGATCTTTTCTTCTCCTAGAACTTTCCACTTAGAACTTTCTGAAGTTGTTTTTTTTTTGTTCTCCCGAACCCTTCAGCCTGACGTGTCAATCAGAGCGGAGGAAGGCGAGGGAGTTATTTCAGGACTCGGAGCGAGCTCTCTGCTCGTTAATCACGCCGTTTAAATCCGTCTCCTAAATCCTCCGTCTGCAGGAAAAACGTCCCTCGTTAACGTTACATTAACAGCTTCCGGGAAAAAATAAAAATACTTCCTAACACTTTAGCGTCACATGACTTTAGCGTCATGTGTGTGTGTGTGTGTGTGTGTGTGTGTTTTTTTTTTTTTTTGCGCAGGAGTGTAGACGCTTTACTGTGGTGCAAACACAGAATATTCACTTCCAGACAAGAACTCGTTAAGCTTCAGGAAGATCAGATTCGTACGATTTCGGATTCCATTGGAAGCAAACGAGGTTAAAAAACAAAACAACAACAAAAAAAAACACATCAAGCACAAAGTAATATGTATTACGATTCGGGCGTTTGTGCTGACGCATCAGAATACTGCACGCGGAAATAAACTCACACGGATATTCATTTCCGTTCCTCAGAAACAAAGAGTTTCAGTGTGTGTGTGTGTGTGTGTGTGTGTGAGAGATAAATACACTGACCACACAAATACAAGGGAAATAAAGCCACAAAGAAAATCACAGACATGTTTTTAATATTTATAAAGAGCAGGTGTTATGGTTGATTGTGTGTTAGTGTGTGTGTGTGTGTGTCAAACACACACTAGGTATGGACACTAAGTAGTCAGTGCGGCACACCGCACATTTGAAACGGCCCATTTAACGAGCCTTGAGCTCATTTGCATATTTCAGCGCGGGTGTGATGGATGAAGACGGATGGAGTGAAATCCACCTCGCTGAAATAAGCGTTATATCAAAGGTTAAACGGAACGAGACGGCGCTAACCCGCACGCTTTTATCTCCACGCCGCCTTCGACACTATCGATTCATCAATAGCGGCTTATCACGGGAGGGGAGGAACGACAAAAGCGGAAATCGAACGTGGCGCGGTGATGAAGACGGATGATGTGATGTGAGAGGCGGAGCCGAATCCAGTTGGTGAAAAAAAATATGCACACCTGTTCACACTTCAGCGTTTGTTTAAATTGTTTGTGTGTTTGTTTTTTGGAAGTTTTAACAACCTGCTAAATAAATCTCAAAAAACGCTAAGGATACCTGATACACTGTGAAGCCTCCAAACAACAACAAACAACAAATTTTAAAGCAATAAAAAAAAAAAAGTCGCCTCCACTCTGTGTTTCCAAAAGTGATTGGCATGCGGCAGCCATTTTTTGTTTGTTTGTTTTAGAAATCTAAACTTAAAAAAAAAAAACAAGATTCTTTGGTGAATAATTTGATAAAACTTTAGTAAGATGCACAGATAAACACAAAGTTCTGAAAATTATGTGCACAAATCATCTAGACATCTGAGTGGGCGGAGCTTCAGACTTTGTATGTTTAGGAAGATTCAAAAATGTTTAAAAAATAATAATAAATAAATAAATCTCAGCACAATTGACAGCTGGTGAAAAATGCGTCAAAATTTAGTTAGAAAAAAAGCACACTATTACTAAAACACACTATTACTAAAGCATACTATCTTTTCAGTTAAAAAAAGTAAAATTATCATTTTTGAAACAAAAAAAATATCATTTAAAGAATAAAAAAAGAAATTTTAAGCCAAACAAAAATGCAAATACAAAACAGCAAATTTGAAATTAGCTTAATTAATTTTAACAAATGAAAAAACATCCTAAAAAGTTTTATACCGCAATATCAGTCTTACTCCTGTATTACATTGTATTGCTCCGCCCAAAACACAGATTATGTCATCAAAAATATTTTCAAAGTTTGTAATGCTTTGTACTTCATTAAAAAATGACTTTGCAATCATAGGCCACGCCCTCTTCCAAAAAATCTAAAGGAAAAGTAAAAGAAAGTTGATTGAGAAGTGGGCGGAGCTCGATGCTTGGTCTTTTCGATGATATCACCCTGATTTTTCCCGTTTTTATCACCAGCACCGAGGTCAAGTTTTATTCTTTTACTGCAGCCGAGCTTCCGTTTTTTTTCTTCTTCTTCCTTGTTTGTCTTCTTTTAAAACAAATAAACTTTGTGTCCGTCATAAATTTTTCACTTCCTCATGGATTTATTTCACACGAGAGAATTAAAAAAATAAAAAATTAAAGCAGGAAAGTGCTGCACATGTGCTCGGATGAGTTAAAAATAGTGAAGCGAAGGTGTTGATTAATTTTCTCTAACAGCAGCGCTGACAGTAGCGCAGCTGCTACATAAATCACAGGGTTATATTAATGCGCCCGCTCCAACACGTTAGCGTTGCTATAGTAACGCCTGGTTCGCGGGGACGGCTATGGCGGACGCTCAGCTGGTAACGAAAGTCTTTTAAAAAGAAAATAATTTTTGCTCCATTTCCCCTTTTTTTCGATCCAATTTGTTTATGTTTTCTGGAAGGAGTCTCCAATGTGAGACGCTTCATAACGTCTTCGGAAAAGGCGAGTTGACGCTTCAAGACAGCAAAGCAGATGTTGGTGTGGGAGCAGATGTGTACAGCTGCTGTAACGTAAGCGAGAAAAGGTTTTCAATGTGAAAAATTTAACTATAAACGGAAAAAAAGTAACTGGGTGAGTTTGAGGAATACTCGCCATCAGCGCGTCTCATGGTTTGTTTTCGTGTGTAATGTATCATACAGAAGAGTTTCCTCATTGCTGACACACACACACACACACACACAAACAGAATATCCGACGTCGCAGATGTTAGCAGGCTGAGAGCAGTTATGTAGGACAGAACGACACACACACTCACACTCACTCACACACACACAGCTGATTACGCAGAACATTAAAAAAAAGGAGAAATATCATTAACAGAGAAACAATTGGAGTTAACTGTGCAGAACTAACACTGCCAAAGGCAAAGCGCAAGAACAACAGAGGACAGATCACACACACACACACACACACACACACACACACACACACACACACAAAACACAAACAAGTAATTAGTGAAAGGTTGTGAATCTCTCAAGGTCAAACTTCAGCTCTGAAGGAGAACCGCGGCGAGAGAGAAAAACTAAACTACAGCATGTTTATTCTAAACCTGATCATTAATCCTGACAATATTCCCTTCTTCTTCTCGCTGTGCTTGTGTGTGTGTGTGTGTGTGTGTGTGTGTGTGTGTGTGTGTGTGTGTGTGTGTGTGTGAAAAACAGGAATTCTTTCTGTTTTTACTTCTGTGAGCCGAGTGATGTGTGACCCATGAGGTGTAGAGTGACATCACAGGTCGCCCAGGGGTCAGACGGCGAGGGGAGCGTCTGAGAGCGTCTGTGTTTCTCTCCCGGGTGAAGCGTAACGTCTGAGTGTGCGTTGGGGTCACGGCTCGGGGGGGGGGGAGACAGAGACAGAAAGGAAGCACAGACACTCTCTCAGATCACACCTGACGCCAGCGCGCTCGCGCAGACACACACACACACACACACACACACACACACACACACATCACACGTGTTAAAATTCAGACTGATCTCACAGAAATGATTAATGCTTCACATAAAACCTGCACCGTTCTCTAGTTCAAAACGTAAATAATTACAACAAAAATGTAAAAAAAAAATAATAAAAGAAGCAAAAAAAGCTAAGAGTTAGCTCAATTAGCATGTACACTCATTTCTTCTTTTTATTACTAGAACACAACTTTGTTACCTAGCAACAAGCCAGCTAAGTTTGGTTTATAGATGAAACTGAAGTTAAATCTGCTCGATATACAGTCAATTAGCAAAAACAAAAAAATTTTAATTAGTCTCTAATATAAAAGTATACTAAAAATAATAATTATAATAACATTTTAATAATAGTAATAATAATAATAATAATAAAACATATATAGTAATTTAAACTTGCTTTGAATTGACATTTTTTATTGAAATCTTAAATTAGCTAAATATGTGGTAAATTAGCAAAACTAGCAAATGAGCTGAATTTACATTCAATTATCAAAGAGGTGATTAGTTTATATTAGCTAAATGTATATTACATTAGCCAAATTAACATTCTATTTAGCTAAACTTACGCTTAATTAGCAAGCAATAATAATAAAGTTGGCTAAATGTACTTTAAACTAGCAAAAAACACCATTTCAACATTTAAATGAATTATATTGTCATTCAATTAAAAAATATATATTAAAGGTGTTCGTCACGCATACGTTAACTCAAAGAACTAAGAAATAATTAATTATTTTAATACCTAAATGCTTAAAAAAATTAGATCAGTTTGTATAGCATGACAAATCGAGAAATAAATACTAACTAAAAAATTTTTTTGAAGTTTTTTTACATATATATTCTTCATTTACTGAATTGTTTGAAAGGTGAATTTGGTCATGTGACTCAAGCTCATAATAGTTGTGTTAGAAGCACATCACATGAATTCGTGTAAATGAATCTGTATCACGCGCTGCCACGAGTCATGCACGTTTCCAAACAAGCACGTAACTTTTACATCTCTTAAAGCGTCAGACGCACTGTTAATGAAACTGACAGAAAGAAATAACAAAACTTAACGAGATTACATTCTCAACATTTAATGAGTGTAAACCTGTTTTTCCTTTCACACACGGGAAGCAACAGCCGCCTGGGAACAAAACAAGCAGGAAACTTTCATGAAGAACGAAAAAACAATTAAGGAGCGAAACCGGATCGACTCAAACGGCACGAACGAAACCGAATGAAAGTGACACAGTCTGTTTAGCTTAAATAAAACGAGCAAAATCTCTCTTATTCAGCCTTAATGTGTGAAGCAGTGGAATTCCACGAAAGTGTGTGTGTGTGTGTGTGTGTGTGTGTGTGTGTGTGTGTGTGTGTGTGTGTGTGTGTGTGCGCACACACGCGCACACACACGGTGTAGGACTGACAGTCCTCCTAAGCCGCTGCGAT